>JBAMBS010000957.1:0-34154 GCA_037044455.1 Zygothrica quintamaculata | reverse complement strand
TTAGTTTGTTAATATGCTGCATGGCATTGAGTTGCCAGATTACGTCAAACTTTTCAAAAGATAGCGTCAGCATTTCTTATCGCATCAATGATAAAGTATAGAGAAAAAAATAAAAAATCATTATAAAAATAATAACTTGTCCAGAGATATAGACTAACTGTACAATTTTGATGTGAATGAGTTATGCGTTCAAGGCTGTTTTTTTTTTTTTTCACATACTCATAACTGACTCATAACTGGTAACCGGCTTAAAAAAAAAAAAAAAAACCTTGCCGATTCTCAAGTTCAAGTTTCTTTTACACTAAACTGGATTTTACTATATGATGTAATCGTTATTTTTATAAAAACAAAAGAAATGGTAAAATTGAGCCAATAAATATGCTAATTAGGTTGAAAAGAGACATATATTGCATGTATGTATGTATGTGTAGTTGTGTGTATATCTATACAATGTACTGCACAGACGTCATAGGCAAACAGGCGTCAGTCGTACGATCGTTGTATAGTCATGTACACGTACAAACACACACACACGCGCACACGCGCGCACATTCATACTCTGGCAATGTTTACAGAATGCCTAACGTAAACAAAGGGAACCAAAGTAATATGTGGCCACAGAGGACGACTATATTATTATGCATCGTGTGTGGGCGAATACAAAAAAAATAAAAAAAAAAAAACAATATATAAAACTTGAAACTGACAGCAGGCCAATGATATTGAAATTGATAAGATTGCCTGCCGCCTACCTGTTACTTATTACCTGCTATCAATTGTTTGGTCAATTATTTTTTTTGAAACATGTTTCCGTTGCACTATACAAATAAAGATAATGAGTTCATTAAAAGACCCTTTTAGTTGAACAATAATACAGAAAAATATATTACAGAGCTTAGCCAAAACATGAACGTATATTGTATTTATTAGTTGTACTGATTCAGCCACGAGTCAGCTGATAAGCTAAAATTTTATTTTATTTTTTATGAGATAAGCATTATAGTCGAATATATAGCAGAGCGATGAGGCCTTGCAAAATCCCAGCGCAAGTTAACACTTACGCTCAGAGTAGCAGAACCAAAGTTCAATATCGTCATCAGAAACCCGCCAAAGTCGAGCTTTGATACGGGGTTAATGTACGTAGCTCTCTCTCTCTCTCTCTGTCACACACACACAGAAAATCTATTTCTGATGATGTAGCTAAACATTTTTTTTAGAATCGTGTCGAGAAGTTAACCGCAAAAAGAAAACGTTAGATTAAGACGTTGAACGACATTGAAATACTTTATAAAATAGAAAATATATATAAAATTTAAAAAAAATTCACACACGTTACAAACAGTGCGTTGTATAACGTTAAAGCAGTGAACCACTGCACTGCAAACAAGTCTCTGCTTGAATAAATTCAATATTTATAATCCAATTATACCTTGAGTTTGATTTCTAAGTGCGATACGCTATAGAATAGAATATATATATATATATAGTAAGAACATAGAAGTTTGAAATGGTATACCCACTTTATGCTGCTGATCATATGCGGTACAGGGTATTAATATGTTTGTTTCGTTGACTGTTAAAAGATTTCTTTGAAATTTAAGCTTTCCACTTTTGACAGTTATGCAGCATATGAGGCTTTTAACAGTTGGGGAAAGTACAGTTGCTACTTATAGCTTGAATTTACCGTAGCACAAGTTAGGAGTGTTATTTTTTTCTTTCATTGATAAGCCGCTGTTGTTGTATATATATACATATATAGCTCAATGATACTATGCATATATATATATATATATATTATAATAATATACATGCATTGATAACCCCCACAACCTGCTCTAGGCGTTATCAAACTGAAATTGCCCAAAAATAAAAGAAGCCTACATAATAATATTTTGCAATGAATAAAACTTTGAAATTTGTACTTTTCAGATAATGTATATTTTATGATAGTATATAGAGTATATAAAAAAAAAAAAAAACTTATTAATAATACTTCAAATATTATACTATATATTATTTTTATTTGTTGCATTTCTTGTCGAAAGTACGTGAAAATCTTTAACAACCGTTCAAGACTTCCGCATTCACAAGAACTGAAGGTTACTCATACGACACGTGTCCATTGCATAAATACAGAAAGTCAACAAGAGAGAGTGAGTGGCTACTTGAGAGAGAGAGAGAGAGAGAGAGGCAGATAAATTGTTTACTTAAGTCCCACCATTAACGAGAACCCCCATAAACAATTATCGGATTGTAATTGCGAACTTATTAGAAATAGCAATAATATAAGGGCTAAGCTGCTATCTAAAAATTTTAATGACATATTATTAGTGGTTTTTTATTTTTATTAGTTTAAGCTGATTTATAGTTAAAAATAAACAAAAGTATATACTCAATATTAAATTGCACACGAGCAAAATATGTATTTTTTTTTCTTAGTTCCCTAAATAATAAATAAATAACAATGAAGAGCTTATCTATTGAGAGGAGACACATCGAGTTTCTATTTAACAAATTCCACGCATATTTGATTCACTTTGACACATATACATAAAAAATATGTAGCAAAACATATACACAGGCAGACAGACAAAAAGACACACACACACACTCACATACTCACATACTCACATACACACATACACACATACATAAAGAGACAGACAGTAATCACCCACACATGACAGCCGATAAAAAGCTTCATTGAGTAACAGCAAAAACAGCTGACTAACTGTGCGTAGACTTCCCACATGCGTACGCCACGCGATCGCATAGTCTCTTCCTCTCACTCTCTCAATGACGAGAGAGACTTTACAACTCTGCTGTTGCATATTGTTTTTTATTTTCTCTTTCTCAGTCAAGCTCATATTTATTCATATTACACACATACATTTAGTTTTTTTTCTTTTATTATTACTTTTTTTTTTTTTTTGAGTGTAGAGTCAAAATTGGGTAACGGTAAATCCGCTTAGCGTTTGGGGCTTGGGAAAGTGGAGCATGAGCACAGCTGGTTGTGACAGCGCGCTACGTCAGCGTCGGATGAGTAATGTGAACATTAGGTTATTATAAAAACAAAAAAAAAATATTTTCTAAATTATTTTTTGTTTTAATTCCTTTTGCAATGCCAAACAACAAAAACAATGACGATGATGATGATGAATGCCAACTTAAAAATCGTACGATCAACGAGCAAAGTTCATTAGCAAAGGTGCCACATTTGGCAAAGAGAGAAAGCCACAAAAATAAAAAGAGAGAGAGGGAGACAGAGAGTGCAAAAGAGAACAAGAACAACAATTAGCGCCAACGTTGCGCGTTGCAAATTTTGAACCACAACACAGCAGACAACACGCAACGCAACGCAGCGCAGCCACAACAAACACAATAGAGTATATACATAAGTCATACGATGCCGAGGGATGTTCATGTGTATGACGTGGCGGCATGTGGACATGCTTGAATGATGATGGTAGTGGTAAAGAGATGGATAGGCAGATAGGCGGGTGGGGTATAACCAGCAGAACTGGCGTCGTCACGCCGGCTATAGAACAAATCGATAGCGTAATAGTACAATATCTGGGCAAGTCGACAGAATTATGTAAACATAATAGCCACAGGCGCTGTCACTCGCATCAGGCATTTATTTTACAAACAATCCCAGCTTATTGGACGCTGCGTAAATATAATGGCAAAGGGAAATTGTGTGTTAGAGAGAGAAAAGAGAGGGGGAATTTGCTCACGTCACAGGCAAAGTAAGCGCCAACAATATTGATAGACAACACGCAGTGGAGCACAGTAATTGTAGTACCAGCAGCTTCATCAGCAATTTTGTAACTGAACATATTGTGGTTATATATATTTTATTTGGCCAATACGTAGCCAATAATATGAACTATTTTACGAAATAGATTTAACCAACTTACTTTGAACTTTTGTCTTTAGAAATTAGCTTTAATTTGCTGAGCTAAAAATCGATGAGTGTTCGTGGCTCTTTTTCTGTTCTTTGCTTTTTATTTTAATTGTATGTATATAAATATATATATATATATATGTATATATAGATTATATATATATAATTTAATTTTTTCACAGCAATTGAATGACGCACCATAAATTCAATTCGTTTTAGTTTGCACTGTGCCTGAGTGGCAATTGCTAGCGATCGTCGCTGTTTCACTTGCTTTTATTGTTTTTGCTGTCTAAATTACAGCAATTGCCTTAAACTTAGTTGTGTGCGCGTCTCTCCGTCGCAACGAAACGAGTGGATATCATGCTTGCAGATACGCGGTTTGGCGTTGCCATATTGTCAAACACACTTCATGCGATTGTTACCAATGTATCGATATGTTAATATTTTAACAATAGTTTTTTTTTTCTTTTTCAATATAAGCCGCAAACTGCATTAAATTGTTGGTATATATATATATATATATATATATATATATGCCACAAGTATTATTAATTAATTTAATTACAATATAATAATTTCTTTAGTTATATATTTTTTGTATATCATATTTAAACTAATTAAATTCGCATCACATAAATTTAAGGGAAATACCAAAAGTGTAATTTGTTTATAAAGATTGTTATATTATTATTTTCAATTTAATTTTATAAAAACAAACATGGTATTTATTTGAAAAATATTATTTATCAAAGAACATTTTGCAAGATATTCAGTGTGCTGAAATAACGTCCTAATCCTAGATGGGTATACCCAAATGTTATAAAATTTGTTAAATAAAAAGATTAATGTTTAAATTCAATTTTCTTGCAGTTTTTTTATATATATTTATTGACACGCATTAACTTTTTTAAAATTCAAAACGAAATATATATATATAACATATATATAGATAAATTCAAAAAATTATATAAAATAAAGCTTGAGTTAAACATAAATATCATTTGCTTAATCTCGTCCCCTTAATTTCAATAATAATATCAGCATCAAATTGGTAATCCAAAATGATAATCATAAAATAAAAAAAAATCAAATAAAAAAATATTATAGAAAAAAAAGATTCTTTGGTATATTAACTAAACGAAAAGCTAATGGTTTTTAAAAAATTGATAATAAACTAAAAATTGACTAACTTAGCAACAAATTGAGAGAAATATAAAGTAAATATTGGTATCTCTTAGAGCTAATAGCTACGCAGATTTCATATTGAACAACATTTTAGAATTTTCTTTTTCGACATTTTTTTAAGAGTAAATTTTTTTAATTGCACAGAATTTTCAAATTTTGTTCAACTTTGGCTTTACTTTGACTTGGAACACTTGGCAAGCATGTGAGTGTGTATGTATGTATATACATATATATATGTATATATATATAATATATATGGATGGCAAGTGTTTGGATTAGGATAAGGATAAGGTAAAGGAGAGTACGTCAAGTCTTCATCTTACATTAAACTTACAACGAATTCGATTTCTTTCCTTCTTTTAGAGATTCCTCACGTTGCATGTAATTAAGGACATATATACACATATATATATATATAAATATATATATATCTATATACGTATGAGTATGAGTATTCTAGGTCACGGGTTTCATATGTCTGTGGGTGATTTTTTGGGTGCTTCAAGTTTAATCCTCCTCGTTAACTCTTTTAGCACTGTGATGGAATGCGTATACCTTGGGTAATGGAGTTTTCCAGCACGATGTGGCAATCATCAAGCGGCTCCAGAATTTGTATAAGAAATGTTAGTAGGTTTCGTCTACGTAAAAAGCTCTCCTCTTCATACATCTCATGTGTAACCTTGGTCAATGCCATTGGTTTAATAAGACGCGTCAACAGATGCTCCCTAAAGCACGTAAAGAAACAAACGTAAATAAATCTCTTTCAATAGATTGAATCAATGGAGAAGTTTATATGCACCTCAAGCTAAGGCAAATAAGTAGCTGAAATTTTCCATCCTTGCCCAATGTGCTAGCTGTGCCATTTATCTCATCCATTAGCTGCACATAGAGACGCCATATGCTGGACACCTCACGCCTCTGGAGGCTATTGCTGCTGCCATTACTAAAGGAAGAGTCCATACTGGATGCAGAATCATCTAGATCCTGTTGGAGATTTTGTTCAAACAGCTCTTTGATTTTAGCTACAAAATATAGTAAAAACAATAAAAATTAGCTTAAGTTGGAAGTATAAAAGATGCTCCTCCTCATCCAAATACTTACTAAAGTAATCCCATATATAGAGATTACGTCCAAAGAAACGAGATGAACGAAAGCCACATAGAAAAACTTGCTCCAGGCACTTTACCAGCCCATCATCGCCACAAAGTAGATTCGTTAACGTACCCACATCACGATCTCTACTTGGTTTATAATGCCATTTAACAATCACATTGACACAATTACCCAATTGATGTTGTATCTCAGATGGTGCTATCGATTCCTGACGCTGCACGCTTGGACTACGTGTACGCGGTGGTGTACGTGTCGGTGGCAATAGTTCAGTATTCTTAACGTTCGTAGAAATACGTTGACCCACCAATAGACGTTCCGTTGAATCATCATCAACACCTTTACCCAACCAGCGACCACAAGGGAATCTACAAGTTAATTGATATTAAAAATGTAAGTAACAATTTCTTTACTATATCCTTGAAACATGTCTGACATTTACATTAAACTAATTAGGAAAATGATGACTTACTTGTAGGTGTGTCCGGTGACCTCATTTCGCATTACAACCTGCTCCACAAGCCACTTGTGACTGGGTCCTGAGTTGTCATGGCCAATGCGCATCGTTGTTAACAAGCCCAAATTTTTATACTAAAAAATAACAAAGAAAAACATTAATTATATAGAAAAGGGTTATTAATAGTCATTCCACTTACATGGAAAATAAACTCAAGTGAACCCTTGGGTACTGGTACACGTTGCGTTTCATTCATAGTACCAGATACCATTATCCATACGTTACTGGACGTGTTATAGGAGCCATATTTACGGGAGGGAAAGATTACAACGCGATAGGGTAACTCTAAGCATTGGACATTGTGTATAAAAGGATAATGGATTAATGTATAGCTTACTATATATATATATATATATATATATATATATATATATATATATATTATAAATAACTAGCGTAACCTACTTGTAGTGGGATATATATTGGTAAAGCTAAAGTAATCCACAGTGTTGAGTGTTAAGAGATGATAAAGGAATTGCTCCTTCTCTTCCTCACAGCGCAAAAATGCTGAACGCTTGTATAAGGAACGCAGCAAGCTTTCATCCGATAGTAAAGTGCGAAAATGACGCGACAATAGCTTCTTCTCCAAAGACAAACGCACCCAGGCGCGTGTGTAACCAATATGTGTCTTAATGTCTGCCATGGCCAGCACGTTTCTATGTCGATATAGAAAGAGATAGAGAGAGAGAGAGAGAGAGGGTGAGATAAAGAGATAGAAAGGTTATATTTGCTTTTTATAGGGTTCGTACTTGACATCAAACTCCAGCGATTCGGGCAGCGGGCAGAGCTGCTCCAGGCCCACAAACTTATTACGATCACGCGAACGACTACGATTCGGACTCGGTGGACTATCAAAATCCGTTTGGAAGGACGACAAATCTATGAATATATATATATATAGTTGATTTACACTTAAACTTCAAATTTAAGCATTTGCTTACAATCCATGCGTTTGCGCATAGCATTCCAGGCCATAGCTGGTGAGGCACTGGCAATGTTCATTTTATTGCTACTGGGACTACTGGACACAGGCGTTGTCTGTTGATCTACATTAGAGGTGCTGCCACCACCACCAGCTGCAGTGCGTGCTTCTTGCAGTTCCAGATATGCCTGCAAATGTGCCCAGAGCGCTGATTTGCCTTGCTTATTTTGCAGACCATGCGACCAAATCTTCTCCAGCAGATCACACATGCTAGCTATGAGTGTGTTCTCCTCAACGCCATCACCCTTAAGACCCAATGCCACCGCTTCAGTGCCCATCTTCTCCAGCAGCATACGTTTCGTCTTCGATTTAATATCCTGTCAATGGCATAAAACTAAATGAAAAATATTCATAGTAAGGAATAGTTAATGCTTTGGATTTACCTTGAGTAGACGCTCCACAAATGTCCAGTTGGCCTGTGCTATCAGTGCAGGACTAACATCCGCTGTAGTCAAATTGGCTGAGAGTCGATTCATTGCCACATTTGTATTAGAATTCCCCGTGTTGCTGTTGTTACCAGCGCTATTCATTGGCTTCTGATCCAGAGAGATCTCACGTGCACGCCACTTGTTGCCATGTTTGACGCGTCTCAGGCTGTTGCCTCTGTTATATTATCAGGGGGTGGGATTGGTTTTCGTTTTTTTTTTTTTTTTGCATTTTTTGTTTTTTTTTATTTATTAATGGTAAGTTTTGTGTTAAATGTGGTAAAGTTTATTTAACAAAAAAAAAAATTAAAGTTTTTTTTTTAAGGAAAACAAAAAATTTTTACATAGAGAAAGAGAGAGAGAGATTAGGATTAGTTAAAGGAACTAAAAGTGAAAACAAAATGCAATTTGCGGGAATATTTATCAAAAGGGATAATTGTAGGTTGTGTGTGTGTGTGTGTGTGTGTGTGTGTATGTGCATGCGGTGCAAAGAACAGAAAGAAAAAAATGCATTTTAAGAAACGAAAAAAAAGTAGAATAAAATTTTTAACGCTCTTTTTAAGGGTTTTCTTTTACTTTGTGTATTTTTGTCTTATTTTCTTGTTTTTTTTTTTGCATTGAGAAAATTCAATTTATTTGTTAATTGTTTTCTTTTTTTTTTGGCTGTTACTAACAGTTAATAAATAATTTAATATACAAAAGAATAAAACGAATAATGCTAAAAGAGTAGAAGAAATTTGTGTTGAACAAACAATTGAAAACTAAATAACTTCATTCATAATTTAAACTACGACTATATATATGATATATATATATATATATATATCTGTACATATGTATATATACACAAATATATATATATATATATATATGTATATTTGCTAATACAATTATATAATATCAATTTTAACTAAGAAAATTTTGAGCTACTTGTGAAAAGTTCTAATGTTTTTTGGGACTAACATAAATTTTGTGCATAATTGGAACAGATCTATAGGATTTGAAACGTGCTATTTATATATATAGACACATATATATATATGTATATATATATGTAGAGAGAATTTTTGAATTGTGGTAGTTAAAAGTGCATAGATGACTACCTCGAGGCGCACTCCTGATTTAGTACGCCTTTTTCAAGCAGTGGAAAGCTGCGAAAGTAGGCAGCACGATTGGATAGTATCTCACTTGGTGGCGTCACTTCGATGTCGATGCAATTGAGTCGTTTCTCGAAGCCTTGCTGTGAATCCTGACTAAGCACACATGGTTCATAGCTGGTTGCACATATCATATTCTCGCCATGACGACGTCTATATAAAAAATAATTAAATTTATTTAACAGTTTAAAAAGTAGCATTTAATTAAATGATATTATAGGATATACCTTAGCAGTTTAATGCGTTGATCGAAGAGTTGCAATTGCTCATCGGGCTGTGTCTCCCACATGGCCAGTATTTTATTATCGATGAGTGTGGCAAACATTTGAGATTCAAGGAAACGTGATAGAAACGCACGATGATGTTCAGGTTGATCGGATAGGAATGAGGATTTATCAAAGTTCTGTAAAGTTTCACGATTCGATAGCCATTCATCTTTGGCCTGATTTGGATAGATGACAAAGATCTCGTATGCATGAAACATATGCACAAAACGATTCAGAAATATCTCACGCAATGAGTTATTTATCCTTAGATCCTGATAGTATTGTTCAACGGTGGTTAAATTTGCCTTCTCACCACGTCGCGACAATGAGCCCATGCGTGACGGTGGCATTGTAGCATCGACAGCATCAATTTCATGATAGATACCCACTGGTGATGAGGATAATGATAAAGTGGGACTACCAACTGGTGAGTTTGCTGCCTGTGTTGCACGCATGCCACCTTTACGTCTCAAGAAATCAGCAATTCTTGGCACATGATCGATCTTTGAGGGATGCGCCACAAGTGGTTGATAATCCACGCCTGGCTGTTGCGCTGGTGTGCCCACACCAACATTGGATAGCGTATAGACAGTTTCCTGTAACTGCTGAAAACGTTCCTTGCTGCGTCTTGCTGCCTGCAGTCCATTCGGTAATGTGCAGCTTGAGATCATTGCATCAGCATTACTGCGTATGCCGTAGCCATTCCTTAGGCTTGGCTCCTGAGCACGATCCCGTTCGATTTCAAATTTATCCAAAACTGAAATGATCTCTGACATAAAGTCTAGTTTGTGTGGAAAGATGGGCATCTCCTCGGGTAATTGTATATGCTTCTTATCAATATCAACAAAGCACAAAGCTGCCTCGCTGCCAATTTTATTAGCCGCCTCACAACCAGCATGCAAACCCATTACAAACGGCACAGGTGCATCCAAAAAATGATGTAATGCAGCTGGCAAAATAGGTGCATAAACATGTGGCCAAATAAATGGAAACAATAGCGATGTTATACACTCTCCCACAATCATGAGTCTTTGGTAATCTACAAATCAAATTTAAATTTAAATTAAAAGAATTAAGTTTAATTAAGTTTAAAATTAGTTTTGCATAGATTCATTCTTCAAGCTAACAAACTTACCCGTTGAACGTAGTAGCACTTGGCTCTCCAGCAGCACACAGGTGAGCAATTGTATGACACATTCCACACCCAAATAGCTAAAGAGCAAACGCAAAGGAAAATCCAACAGAGGCAGCTCCGTGGCCAATAATGGACGCTGCAATATTAAAGCAATTGCTGGCAAATGTGGCTCCGTTGGTGGCAAATAGACACGTATGGATTTGCCAGGTTGAGGTAGCATCACTTCATACAATATATTATAGACATAGGATTCGAGACTAATGCCAGCACCAGGCTGTCGCGGAAGACAACTGTAAAACCAAATGGCAGATGAAAATTTAAATTGAATCTTATGTAAATTTATTGTTTATATATTTTATCGAATCAATTACTAAATAGTTTATTAATAACGTTTATATTTAGTATATATATACTAGATATATATACAAATGAAGCAAATGAAGAATTTTATATATATATTTATATGTACATGTATATATCAGGCCAAAGATAAGATAGTTTCCCTTATCAAAGTGCGTCTGAAACTTAAACTTATTGAGGAACTCAAGAAATATTTTAAATAAATAAATTAATATAAATAATAGCTATTAAAACTAGAAATAATATTAAAATTATTATTTATATTTCTATTATAATTAATATATTAAAAAATAAACAAATAGCATATACATACATAGCCCTCCACTTAAAATCAATGAAAGATTCAACTTTATCAACGAGATAAAAACTTTAACTACAAAAAGTAAATGAACAAAATGTATACATCCGGTTAACTATATATAGTATATATATATATATATATATATATAGTCTAGCAATATAGATAAAGTCTATATGTAGACTGATCTAAGCAATGACTTTCAGCTTAATCAATTTGCAGTCCCTTCTTCACACTTATTTCTCATATCAAATTTTGTTTATTGTGTTTAAGCAACACTTTAAATTTTGAGATTAATCAAAGGATTAATCGTTGGGAAGAAATAAACTTAAATTAAGTATAAATTTAATATTAACTACGATTGATTTTACAACTGCTGCAGCATTAAGCATTCAATATTCCACCACAAACTATTTATTGCATCTTGTGTTTTGAGGATTGATTTTAATCCACTTTTCGTTTGTTTAACTTACCGATATAAATTCTTGAGAAACAGTTGGGCAGCAAATGCATAGGGAGCCTGACATATTAATGAGATACTTTTGGCCACATATAACTTATCTTTGCTTATGTCATAGTAGCTTTGTGCTGATTGCGGTGCCTGTCCAGCCACTTTAAAGTGACGCGGTAAAGATCGACTCACTGGACCATCCTGTTTTATTCTGCTTAATGAATGCGTCTGTTGGCCATTTGATAGTTCCGTTATGAACATAGATTGCAGCGTATGTATGGCACCGCATATATTACGATTCCGTATCTCCTCATAGAAAATCAAACTGAATCCATAACAACGTTTACCATCCTCCCGTGTCGTTGCAAATGAATGAAACTTTGGCTCAATATTGTGTTTCTGTGTGCGAAATCTTAGACCCTGCGGCAGAGATAGCTGTAATGCAGATGATAAAAGTTGCAATAAATTATGATTATAGATATAATCTTTAATAAAGCAGATGTAAAATAGTAATTAAAATAATTTCATTTATAGACAAATAATTCTTTTGTCTTTCTAGAGAAACGTCAAACCAAATGGATTATCTTTGATCTCGCAGCGTATCTTTTGGATGCACCTTCTGATCGCGCAATAGTTTTTAATTACAAGTAAATGAAGCTTACGATATAATGAATATAATGAAATCGTTTCATGCCAAAACAAACTGCACAAACTGGGGCAATGCAATGGATATATCTTTGCATACGGAGAGGTAACTTGGGGATTACAGAAAATCATTCTCATATACAAAGATTAATTAGTTTTTCTTTTGATTTGCCGCATTCCCTTTTGTTGTTGTATTTCCTTAAGCTCGTGACAAAGTTTTTTTTTTATGTTGCAACTTTTAAGCATTATATTATCCCAAATCCAGATGGGTATATACAACTTTAATTTGATGCAAACATTGTAAGTTTTATGAAATTTTTAGAGAAATTTTTTGTGAGTTTTCTTCAAAGGAAAACCTAAACTTTAAAGACTGCACAGAGTACAAGAAGTCAGATGGGTTATCATATTTCGTAGAGGATGAGAGGTTATCTACAAGTCTGGCAAAGATTTCAATTAATTTGATTTGTCCAACAAAATCATAGAAAATGAAAAGAAACATTGTATAAGATTCAAATTCAGACTGATCCACTTAATGTATAATATTTATGTATAAATATTTATATACATGTATCAATAGATATGATCAATGGTCATTAATAATGAATACATGTGAAAGATTTGAAAAGAAAGGGGGAAAAGTTAGGGAACGTGAATGTGGCATCAATCGCGCTGGTTGAGCAGCTGCCTTTTAGGCGTGGTCATATCAATGTGTGGCAGCTCAGTGAAGCATGAATTTTGTATTTCATATTTTCTTGTTTTGTATGCAGGGGCACTTAAGGCTGGACCGTAGCTTTAGCTGACGGTAGAGAGGAGCGTAGAGTGGGGTAAAGTTGGTCGCGTCATGCAGTCAATTGAACTTAATTGAAGCAATGCTAGAAAGACCTCACCCATATGAAAAGGGAAAACACAAATAATGTTTATTATTATTATTTGTTGTTGTTGTTATTTATTTACCATGCAAATGCCATGTGCATCGAAAGGATTCCACGTTACATTCTCAGGATAATGGGCCAAAGGTTTGCTCTTGTAGGCACGATCCAACGGTGAGCAGTGTAAATTATCACCTAAAATAAAAAAAATATATAATTATAGTACAAAACTATATAGTAAATTGCTGATGTGGCTTACCTGCAAAGCGATCTGGCTCCAGGCCCGTATCCAAATCTAAGCCACATATCACAAAATAGTCAGCGAAGCGCGAAAATTGTGGATCAGCATCACGTTTTAATTGATTCAGCTCCGATTGTTCGCCAGGTGATGTCGGGGATTGCACCATGGATATTGACGATGTAGTTGCTGTTGTCGTGTTAATGTTGCTACTGTTGTTAATATTGCTGTTGCTGTTGATGTTACTATTGCCACTGCTATTGCTATTACTGCTGGCATTGTTAAGCATCAATTTGGACAATCGACTCGCAACATTATCACGCGTCGTCATAATTTGTTTGTCTGTCTTTTTGTTCGTTGTTCGGTTGCTCCAAATTATAAATCAAACAAACGGCTCCATGTGTGCGTGCATGTATTCGCCTATGTATGTCTCTATATATGTGTGGGTTTGTTTGTATGTAGAGTTTTTTGCTATTACCGTTGTGCGCTTAGTGTTGCTGTTGTTGTTTTTTGGTGTCTTTTTTTCCCACTTTCCAATTCATACGACGTTGGCGACGACGTCAACGTCCCTGGCCCTGAATCAATTTTTTTTTTGTCTGCAATTATATTATTGTTATTAGAACAAATAAGTGTATGTGCGTATGTATGTATGTTGTGTGCTCCTTGTGTGCATGCCTTGTATGTATGTATATGTAAAATTTTCTATGCCAATGGCACAGTTGTTGTCTTCGTTTTGTCTATCGTTTTCATCCCCACACACTCTTTACAAACGCGTTTGCATCTGATGTTGCTATTGTTGTTGTTCTTGTCGAGCTCAGCTGCAGTTATTTATTTTTTTGGCGTTTATAATTTAAAAAAAAAATAAATAAATAAAACTACCAGTTTTATTGTACTAAACACTACTAAAACACTGCCTCAAAAACAATTTTATACAAAAACAGTAAACATATAATTCTCATTACCGTTGTTCACAATTTGCACTTTCCAAAATAGTTTTTGCCTTGCGAATATATCAATATCGATATTCATATCGAAGTCTATCGAGAAGCCATTTATAGTGATTTATCGCATTGTATACATTTTCGATAAGGTTCGAAGCAGCATGGCGAAATAATTCACCTATACATCGCAGCTGATTTTTGTTTACTTTTGATTACTTTTTGTTTACTTGTTATTTATTTGTAAATACGGAAAGTAAACAGCTATGAAATTTATGAGTAAGCATTTTGTGTCATGTGTTAATGGTAATAGAGAAAATAAAACGAACTGTCATTTGGCATATTTTGAATAAAACGATAAATAAAAATACAAAAGTAGCATGTTCATTTTCCGTTTACTTACGTATAATAAAAAAAGAATAGTTGGTAGGAAATTTTCGTCTTGCAATTTACAAATTATTATATAAATAATTTTTTTCTATACAAAGTTATTATTTTGTTTTTCAATTTATCTAATCGATATTTTATAGCAACTTTAAATATTGTACGCAACTATTATCGCTATAATTGCCCAAGAAAATCCAACCTATATCGATATATGAAATTTGAAGAATTAGTTAGTGTGCACACACTGTTCTTCGTGAAACGTGAAAAAAAGTTCTAAGCTGTTTTTATGTGTGGCGACATTGTCGCATATTTAATAAAAAGCTGGAGAACGGCGAAGGAAAAAACGCGTCCATAGCTAATTTAAGCTTAATCGATCAGGACTTTGTTTATAATGTTGGAGTCGATATTGAGTTGTTTTTAAAAAAACGCTTAAGCAGTGGGTAAGAGCTCTTAGAACTTCTTTGCCACAAATACGTGTGGGTGTGTATTATGTATACATATGTAAAAGTGTGAGTGTGTTTGTGTATGCGTGTCTATGGTGTTAAAAAGAAAAATATCCTCAGTCGTGAACATCAGCAGGTGGTGGCTGGTTATCATCGACAATAATACCAATAATAATAATTATAATAATTATAATAATAAAAAAAACAACAAGAATCACCACCACAACCACAACAACAACAAAAATTTCAATACTCCTAGAAATCCTACCCTCAATCCCCAATTGTGTCTATAACAACGCGGAAATATTGCAAAAAAAAAAAAAAACAACAACAAGAAAAACATTTTGAGGCCTTATTGCAAGTATTACCGGTTTGCAAATGCCACAAAAATCGAGTTTTCCCAGCTGCCCCACAGTAAGAGCAACAACAACAACATTGTAGCATGCAACATTACGTTCCGCATTGCACCGTTGCCGTTGCTTTTTACTGTTTGTAGCTGCTAACACGATTTTTGTGCCCCTTTTCGATTCACCATGCAATACGTGTTTAATAAAAAATTAATCGGTAGACAATAAACAACATTAACGCGCAACATCAGCAATATTTTTTTTTTTTTTTTTCTTGTCAACATTATTTGTATTCGTGCTACCTCGCACCCGCGTCGCAAAAAAAAATATATATATATATTTTGGAGTATATTTATTAGATGAATGCTAATTATTACATTGCGTTTTTGTTATTGTTGCTGTATTGCATAATAAGTAAATTTACAAGTCGTGCTTTGCTTTGCGTGCTCTTCTACAACAAATTGAAACAAACTGTTAGCATTAAAGAATGAGATGGTAGAGAAAGAAAGGAAGAAAAAGATACACACATACATACATACGCATATATATATATATATATGCATATACTCTTTCGCTCACTTAATTGTCTCTTTTTTTTCTTCTCTATTCTTTACTAGTGTGCTGCTCTTTCCACCTGTAAACAATTATCGCCGTTATCTCATACATCAAACATGTGAGAACTATCGTCAGCAATACGATCTTTTGACGTTCTCCGTGGGTCAGGGGCCGCATCGACGCACAGTTGTCTGTTTTCGCAATCAGCTTATCGATCCGCACGGTTTTGAGGCGTGAGTATAAAATTGAGTCATTCTTTTTGTGTATATATATATTTAACATATATACTCAATTCTAACTGTAAACGATAGACGCAAATTGCAACAACAACAACAGCAGCAGCAGCAACCAGTAAAAAGTTGGCGCAGTAACGGTAGAAGCAGCAGCGCTAGCAGAAAACGCGTAACAGAACTGTGTAAAATGGGCGTTAAGAAGCATATCAGCGAAACACCTTGTAAGTAATTTGATAATTACACCAGGTTTTTTTTTTTCTTTTGTTTTTTATTTTTTATGAAATCTAATATTTGAGGTGTGTGTTGTGTGTGAAGAGTTGCGTGTTTTTGCCATAAAAAAAACAACAGTTAAAACAACATGAATCAGTTAAGCAAATTAAAATCAAAACAAACTGGTTTTCGATACTTGTTTCATGTTTCTAAAGAAAAAACATGTGAAAATAACAAAAGCAGACCATAATTAAGCATATATATATATATATATATAATCGTTAAATATGTTTCTGCAAGTCTTAATTGACAATCTTTTTTTTTTTTTTTTGAAGTAAACAGCTTTTTTTTACTTCTATCCAAGATGTTCGATAATAAGCGCATTGCTATTAAGCTTAATTAATGCAGTACAATTATTATTATTATTATCACAGCCTGTTTTTACACGGCAACTAGTTCGTGCTAAGTCTGAAATGTTCCAAAAAGCAAAGTAAAAGCGTGCACTCTGTCGCTTCCAACATATTTGCAACTGAATTCGCCACATAAACGGCGACCATTTTATCAATACAAACAGATTTTATAATAGTGAATTCGCCGCCTAATGCTGGACATTTTATCAGTGCAAACATATTGAATAGTAGTAAATTCGCCGCTTAATGCTGGACATTTTATCAGTGCAAACATATTGAATAGTAGTGAATTCGCCGCTTAACGCAGAGCACTTGATTGTACCTGTTTGCTAGTTGAAGAGTTCCATTAATGGGTGATAGCACTTGTCAATCTCAACACTTTTATATGCAATTTCGTACAAACATCTATAGCAATACATACACCAATACATACGCACCCTATATTGTTATTTAGACATGTTTATGTATGCAATAAAGAGGCTGGCACATTTGGCAAGTCAAAAATGTTTGCAAATAAGCAAAAGAAAGAAAATTGAAAACAAAAACCAATTAATTATATATATGTATATATATATATATATGTGTACAAACAACTAAAAATAAAATCCAAAACACGCCGGCGAATGTACGCCCGCTCGTTTTGATTGCCCCGTTCGTTATTGTTATTCGTTTTGTTCGGGTCACGCAGCTTATTCAAGGTCGCCCTCTTTTGCGAGTGGCTGACTGGCTGGCTGGCTGACTTTTTAGTAGTTGCATCATACGCTCGCTCGCTCGCTCAAAACTCAATTTGCCCGAAACTCTCTCAGCTCTCTCGCATATAGCTTTTTCGCTTGCTCACTTGTTGCGCCCTATCTTAGCCAGCATTGTTGGTGTTGACATTCACGAAGCAGCGTACAAACCATAACAGCAAAAAACTGGGTCAACATAAGTGAATTTCGGTTTTAAGCATATGCGTGCTTAAACTTTTTTTTTTTTTTTGGCAAATCTCTTGCTTCACCTTATCTCATTTATGAATATTTTCTAATATATTAACTCATATATATATATATATCTGTCTCTCTCGCTACTCTTGCTATTTCATTTAGTAGGTAAATCGAACTCTGTGGATCTGTATAGACCACCAGCACTGAGAAATAATAGCACCGAAGAATCATCACCAGCAGCAGCAGTACAAACAGTAATAACATCAGGTAATGTTGCTGCTGCTGGAACGAACGAAACGGTAGCAGAGTCTGCTGCAGCTACAACAACAGCAAAAGGCGGAGAAGAAGAAGCAACGTCGACGACTACATCAGTTGCTCGGAAAAGGTCACCGCACAGGTAGGTGATCAGCATGTACAGTAAAGATTCAGTAAGTTTGTACGACAAAGTTTATATGTTGTAGGTTATTAGTATTATATTGATCAACTATATAGTTCTTTGATCATACTGAAAATCATTATCGATATCGATAAGATTGATGATCGACTACAATAATTTAGCTTTGATCTCATTGATCAATATTAATCGATCGATTTATAATCGTTTCTATCTTCACACCTTTATATTATTAATATATATTATAAAAATTTGATTAATTATCGATATAAATGTATCGATGAAGAGTTACATTGCTTTTATCAGTTTAGATTGCGTACGTTATAGGCTGAATGCCCTGTACAAGGCAGCTTACGAAATTCTCGATGTGCTAATCGTTTACCTTTCGTTATTATCGTTTCTGTTTTGCTCATCTCTTTCGTTAGAGAGCAACAGCAAGCAAGCAACGGTGTACCAGCAGCCTCAGCAGCAGCTACGCGTCGTGAACGTCGTCCCGATCGAGCTGTTTATGTGCCAAGGGCACGACGCAGTCAAACAACGCCGCCGACAACGACAACGACAACAACAATTTCCATGCCAACAGCGACGCTGACGCCGACGTCAATATCAACGCCAACAACAACAACGACAACAACAACAACAGCAGCAACAGCAGCAGCAACACCACCACCACCACCACCAATTGCTGCGACTACGTGCAATTTACAGCCGCGAGCACAGCTACAGTCATTGGAAATATCAGTTGCTGATACAAACCCGCCGAAGCCAGACGAAGGCAACGGCAGCAATAACGGTCAACAGGTAAAACCTAAAAAGAGTAGATCGCGCAGGGATCGCGGCAAGAAAAGCATAGGAAAATCTGTTGAAGAAGCTACACTACTTGTGATTGCACCCAGCGAATCAACTGAACCGAACCAAGTAACATCGCTGCCATCACCACCGCAAGACATCAACTGTGATAAGGAGGTATAAATCATTTATATACCATAATTTCTTTTTTTATTATAATATAATAAATATCTGTACATTTTTAGATCATGGGCGGCGCCCAGCGAACAAAGTCAGGACATGGCAGCAAAACCCACAGCAACTCTAGACACCAACACCAACACCAGCAACAACAACAGCAACAACAACAGCAGCAACATCAGTCGCTACGCATTGAGGATGTTGCTACAAACAGGGCCAATAATACAACAACGACTGAGGATGCCAACAAATGTGATAATGAAGTGCGCGAATTGCAACGAGCCTCCAAGGTAAGTTCCAAATAGCAAAACAATAATTTCCTTTCAGTCAATAGCCAGATAATAGCTGTGCATCAGAATGAGAACCGTTACACGAGGAAGCTAGCAAATTAGTTCCTAGAAAAAAAAAATTAAAACCGGTTCTTGTAAGATTTACAAGCTGGTAGAAGATTGCATTTTCTGGTAGAACCGAAACCGGTTAAGGTGAGACAGGAAATATGAAAACATAATGTTAGAAGAGAACAGCATGAGTTGTAAGAGAGTAACGTAGCCTATACAGTTAACTGTTCATTTGCACAGATTATGAGAGGGAAACAATAAGAAGAGTGCAGCATGATAGTCCGTTTACTCTATAGTACTTGAAGGATACCTTTTGCAAGTAACTGTTACAGCAGGAATCTTTAACGGTTCAATATGTGGGTTATGTTTTCCTAATAGCAAATTTTAAATACAAACTTACCTATGTGTGGATTGTTTCTAATAAATCTTCTTTGTCTTCGTTTAGGAAATTAATCGTAGCAATCGTCGTATTATGAAACAAACCTTTGTTTCCGATGTGCTGGAGATACCCGAAAAGATTGAAGTGGCACCAAAGATAAGTGTCGCATCAGCAGCTGCTGCAGCAACAAGATCACATATACAACCTGCCGATAGCACCACCGAGGATGATGAAGAAAATGAAGATGATTGGGAGACAATGTTTGATGAGAGCGGTGACTGTTTAGATCCAAAGATATTAAAAGAGCTTACGGATTCCGTTGGAAAGTGTAAAATTGAGCTACCTAAAATGGATTACAGCGTAAGTATATCCTATACTAAATCTATATCGCTATCAAACGATTTATTAATGTATATAATATAGGTTTTCCACATAAAACAATCCCTGTTAAACGAAGAGGAATTCCCCCACGTTTTGGAGATCTCAAACTTTCCAGTGGAATTCAAGACACCAGACTTACTTATGCTTTTCTCACAGTACAAAGGCGCTGGATTTGATATCAAATGGGTGGATGATACACATGCGCTGGCTGTATTTAGCAGCTCCAGAATTGGTAAGGATAATTCCTTCTTTTCGCTGAATTAAATTAACTATTCGAGTTTGGTTTATGCACTATAGCTGCTGAGGTATTGACCATGGGTCATCCATTTGTTAAGTTGAAGCCACTGGCTGAAGCTACACTAGAATCCCGCATGAAGGCCAAGAAAGCGGGTGCCACCTCATTACAGCCATATCGTCAGCGTCCAGAAACTTGTACCGCATTGGCGCGTCGTCTGGTATCGGGAGCATTGGGTGTTAGACTACCCAATGCTCCGCAGGAGCGTGAGAATGAGAAGCGTTTGCTTCGAGAAGCCAAAGGTATGTTTCTATTCATTATTATATTAATTTATATTAATTATATTTTTTTTCTTTATTTCAATTAGAACGCAAACTTTTAGCTGCCAAACAGCGTGACGAGGTCTGGGAGAGCTAGACCTAGTCGTCCCATGTGCAAGATGCATTTTTCTCGGCATGCTTAATACGTGCTCACCACCCCCTTCCCCCACAATAACAGCAAGAACACTCTCACAATACTTTCTCAATCAAAGCTAGTACATAACTAAATGGTAATATTCATAAACTAAAGTAAACTGTGTACATTAAATGTTTTCGCTTTTATGTGCAATTTCGCATAGAAATTTTTTGCTCAATTTGTTGTAGTTTTAGAATGCTCACGTAAGCGTATAAACTGGAAATATATATATAAACTCTTTATATAATATCTATATATACTTCATATATATATACATGAAGTATCTATATATACTCCATATATATATATAATATGCATATATATTTATTTGTCATAGAAAGTAAGCATAAAATACCTATACGTTGTTTTAACTCCAAGCGTAAAAACTTATTTATAAGCTCAAGCAATTTATATATATATATTTTAATAAAGTTTATAGCGCATAAGTCAACCATTAAAGTTATTTGTTTATAATTTACATTGGAATAATCTGTATGGAAATTCTGGGGCAGTATCCATATCTACGAATTGGCGCCAAGATTTCAAAACAATTAACTGTCAAGCACTAAGCTGCTGATAATGCTGTGATATCGGTGTTTAAGCAATCGATCTGCGTTCTTGCTGAATTCGATTTATGGGAGCTTAAACTTGTAGGCGGCGCCTAATAATTCGAATTTTATTGTATAGTGAAAATAAAAAATCTTTACAGTCTGCATGTATTTTCGTTACTAATAATAATCCTAATTTAGAAAATATATTTCTTTTATTTATAATTGGTTTCTAAAATTATTTATATTATTTTTATTAATGAGCTCAGGTATATGATGCATACATTCATATTAATCGGCATTCTTAACGATGCACGGACTATTCTTACGATTAATGTAAATGACACATCTCTAGCCGGTAAGCCATCTCTTCTTCACAATATTACAAATTAATCAAAGAGCAACAACACTTTATACAGTAGAAAAAATAAACCAAGTTATTTCTAGACACACACATACACATATATTAAAGGTAACAACTGCACAAACAAGAGTTATATTTAAACATATGTGCATATATACACGTCATAAAAGTATGATATGAAGGAAGGAAAAGTAGTAGAAACGTATTGCATTATTAAAACTTGATAGTTACTTTCCGATTGTATATTTATTATAAAATATATTATTGCTCTTGCAACTGGTACATAAAATTGATAAGATTTGTGCTTATCACAAGTGTGTTTTGTTATTGGGCCTTCCCTTGCTGCCAAAAACGTATTAAGTTCTAGTTTATTGTTACAAAAAAAGGCGGAAATTTGACTGCGTGGCTAAAAAAGTGCGTTTTGAAAGGGGGAAAAGTATTCTCAGCCGTATTGAAATGTATGCAATGTTTTTATGCGTGAGTGTATGTGACTGAGTGGGCGTATTAAAACTGTAGGCGTTGCATGTCAAATTGATGTAAATGCAATGAATCGAATTTAAAAGCAAGAACTAGTAAAATGGAAATAAAAATGTCACGCCAGAAATTTTTTTCTGTTTTTATTGTCAAATCAAAAATCAAATTCATATATTCAAATACTTTTTTTAATACATATTGAATGAAAATTTTCAATTCTACGTGCTCAAATTTCAGATATTATCAACAAAACCAAGTGATAAAATGCATAAATTTTCCTGTTTACTTATTATATTGCTAGTAGCAGCAATCGGTAAAGCGGATGATAGTGACTCCTGTTACTCATTTGCTGGTGGATCTGTGTATCCTGCTGGTGAGCCTAAAGGAGATCATCAATTGCAATACACAAAAGCAGTTAGTAAGTTGAAATTCTTTGCTTTAAATAATTCAAAATCTTTTTATATATGTTACATTTTCATTTTATAGTCTCGAAGCCGGCACCACCATTTGAGGGCACCGCTGTAGTTAACAAAGAGATTGTTCAACTTTCGTTGGCTCAATATCTAGGAAAATACGTTGTGCTATTGTTTTATCCACTGGACTTGTAAGATATACTTTAATTATATACAATTTGTTTTATAATAATAATCCAAATGATTATTCTGTAGTACATTTGTATGTCCTACGGAGATCATTGCTTTTTCAGATCGCATCGCTGAATTCCGTAAGATAAACACTGAGGTTATTGCTGCTAGCGTTGATTCACACTTTACACATTTGGCTTGGATTAATACACCACGTAAAGAGGGTGGTCTGGGTAGTGTTAAGATTCCGCTGCTCTCCGACTTAACGCACAAAATAAGCAAGGACTATGGTGTATATCTGGAGGCCAGTGGTCATGCACTTCGTGGACTGTTTATTATTGATCAACGTGGCGTATTGCGTCAAATAACAATGAACGATTTACCAGTTGGCCGTTCTGTCGATGAGACAATACGTCTAGTACAGGCTTTCCAATATACTGATACTCATGGTGAGGTTTGTCCAGCTGGCTGGAAACCAGGCGCCGATACGGTGAGTATTCAATTTTCAATTAACTCACTTTTGCTGCTTTACTGAACAAGCAAACATTTTACGCAGATTGTACCTAATCCAGAGGATAAAACGAAATACTTTGCCAAGAACAATTAAGAACAGCTCACTGAATAAGCCAAAATAAAATACATTCGCAGCCGCCCAACTTGGCCAAGTTCCTGAATATTTCCGTATAAAATTTATTAAAACTTACATTTTACACTCAAACGACTGACATCGAACGATAGTTGTTTATCCATGTTTATAATGATTCCAGTACAATTGCTTGTAAATATGCAAACGAATGAAGAGAAGAAAAGATTAAAAAAACTACACTTTGTTTTTTTTATTATTTTGTATATAAAATATATATTTACTTTATAATTATATAAATGAGTCAGCATAAACTAATTAAGTGTCGGTTGGATAAAATGTTTAAAATAAATTTAATGCAGGTAACATTTTAAGTTTTAAGTTCGATTAGAACGTTAACAATCAAGTACATACAAAAATAGCTAGATGTGGTCGAACCTATCAACCAGTTGAAATATAAACTCTATATATATGCACTTTTTTTTTTAAAGAATTGGGCGGATTTTGTAACTGTGTACAACAACTGGGACAATTTTAAGGCACTCGTAATCGTTATATATATTTTATATATATTTATATATATATCAGTATTTGTTTTGTTTTATTTGTTTACTTGTTTGTCTGTGCGTTTATTAAATGCCAACTGAACATCGGTGTTATATAACATAAATACATAGTATAAAACTATATATAGTATATAAGTATGTGTATATAGCTATAAGCTATATTGAATGGAAATGCATTTAAAACAAGATTTGTGCGCAGATCTTGAGTAAAGCATCTGTGATGCCATTTTTTGTGCTTGCGTTTTGTGGTTAAAAATTCAACAGTAACGAATTGAGATAAAGTATTTAACCATTATTTGTTTGCACATAGAGGGAGATTCCGATAGAGAACATAAAAAAAAATATTAGCAATAAAATTCGAGTCGTGTTTAACTGGCCTATATAACTCAGCAGTCGTTAGATAAAAAAAATATGCGATAAATCTGTTGTTGTGCGCATATCCTTAGCTTATTGGTTAAGCTGCTTATTTCTCATAAAAAAGTATATCCTAAAAAATAAAAATCAAATTAATATTAATTAATTTATTTATAACAGATTTATCTAATATAAAAGGTGTACTTACAATCAAAAAGACAGCGGCTAAAAGTAAAGCCTTCATGCGCACATCCAAATTAAGTGGAAAAGAGACGTTAAAGTAATCGGCATCGGTAAACATTTCTCTGCCAAGGCCGGACCATTGTTTAGTTATTTTACCAATTAATTCATTGTTGACGGAATATACCTTGAATAGAAGAATAAACAATAGTAATAAAAGTCATGTACATATATAATTTATATTGTACATGTTTGTTAACCAAAATCTAAAAAAGTTCTTCACCTATCATGGCGAAACATTATTAATCATAATGGAACATATTTGGATTGAGTATTTGCATATTTAGAAAAAAAAAACCAGTTTTATTTTACTAACAACGCCACGAACTTTTTACCACACCCAATATATATGTGTGTGTAATACTAGAAATACATATAGGGAATATTAATTGATTCTTATTGTATATAGAAAGTAAGCGAAGCATAGCGACAATCTGACGTCATGCATTTATTTTATAATATATATATATATATAAATATATATACATATATAAATAAAACATACCTTCATATTAGTATCAGCGCAGCATTTCCATACACATGCGGGACATTTAATGTAAAGCACAACATCGCCACTGGCATTTTTTATTTCAAATTTGGGCGCTAGGAATGTAAATACTTTCTGAATAGAACCAATAATTTGTCCTGGTGGTGATGATACCTCAATCATACTCATACAGCTTGGAAAGCAGCAAAATAAATTGCAGCGATATGGACAAGACAGATGGAGTACTTCATTTTGAAAATTATCCAAAATTTTCATATCAAATGGACGTTGATTTCCCAAACATTGGCGACTGAAACAGTCGCTTTCTTCATATGCAGAATATACATTTTGTCCTAGTGAATTTTTTATCTTAAAGCGATTCTTCGCCTCAAAGCCGGTTAGCATTTCCAGTTTCTCCACTTTCTGTGATACTAACAATTGATCAAGGACAGTCAAATATTCAAGGCCTTGAGGACAATTGCTGCCAACAGGAATGCTCATCCAAGGCTCTATATAATAATAATTGTATTTATATAAAAATATGTTTATAAAAAGTTTATTTAGCAAATCATACACAAGAACATATATAAGCGCACAGAAACGCCCGAATGCATACATATAAAAATAATAACGATAATTATTTTATATATATGCACACACATAGACAAATTAAATGCTTTGTACGTTTATGTATGAATGTATGTTTACCTGGGTTAACGATAACCGAACCTGGGGACGGTAGTGGCACATCTTGCGGTACTTCTTTATATTCCTTCATTTGCATCATTTTTGTAGGATTATTTGATATAAATAAAATGTACAAAATCTGCTTAAATAGAAACTAAGTAGCAAGGCCGAATACACAGAATAATCGATGGCGAGTGTCGATAAATATATAGTAGTAAACAATTTATCGTGAACGCTTGTATATCGATAATATTTTAATTTTGTTATTAACTCACAATTAACGATAAGTTGTCTTAAAATGATTACATTTTAGCCAAAACCTAAAAAAAAAATTTAAATGTCAGTTTTAACAGCTTTTTAAACAAGTGAATTATGTACTCAGAGTTATTATTCTGCATTTGGGAATTGTACAAGCAGCTGTCTTGTTATCGATAATTAAAGCGAAAACAAAGTTAAAATATGAAAATAGGATTATGTATATATAGACTTATATATATACATACATATATACATTCCTGGACAGTACACAGAACTGTGACATAACTACGCCCCTTACCATAAACGCCCACCCTTTTAATATATATATATATGTTTTAATTAATTTTGAATATTACATTTTTTATATACATAAATACGTTTTTTGGGCTACAGTTTAGTTTGCCTAAGAAAATCGCGATTATTTAGATTTAATATATTTAAAATTATTTTGTAGTATACAATAGACATGTAACGCTACTTCTTTATTTTTGGTTTTTTTTATTTTCTTTTTTTTTTTTATTGTAATCATCGAGTTAAATGTATTGTAATGCTTCACTTTATAAGGTGTTTAATTGTGTATTGCAGTTGCAAATTGCATCTTAAATATACATATTTATATATATAGACATATATATATTTGTTTATATATAACTTTTTTCTTTTTTTTTTTGTTTTGGCGCGCTAAATGTAAAACTTATAACTGAAGCATATATATTTTTTTTTGTTTTGTTTTTTTGCTTGCAAAAACAATGAACATTTTGATGAAATACTTATTGAGGAAGATCGTATTAAACAATATATGTGTGTGTTTGTGTATAAGTGCTGTATGTGTGTATATGTGTATGAGTGTATAAATATTGGTCCTGTATTGTCTTATGGGTTGACACACAGTTTAACCAACTTTAACTCAACGGCAGCCAAATTAGGAAACGTAAAACAAACTGAGAGAGAAACATAGATACAGAAATAGAGAGATAAAAGTTGTAATAATTATTTTCTTAGTTGGGGTATTATTGGCTTTATAACTTACCCATGGAGCTAACCAATTGCAATTTTGAGCCTTTCGTTTTCTACTTGTTGATAGATAAACGCTCGACACTAGCGAGCAGCTCATCAGCTGTCTGTGACACCACCTGCTCCTGATCATCACTGGTGCTAAGGTTTTGTAGACGCTTCTCTAGCGCCGACAAATCCTCTAGCTCCTGCTGCTGCTTTACCATATAACGTAATATTAATGTTGTCAGCATGCACATATCCTCCAATATCTTGGCGTTTTCAGGTGTGGGATGATCGTAGCGATTGCGCAGCAGTCGCAATTTTGCCTCTGCCAGCTCCAATGGTGATTTACCGCTACGATCATACATATGCACGCTGGCGCCGCCCTGCAGCAAAACGCGCACAACAACGTTAAAATTATTTGAACTAGCCGAGATGACTGCCAAATGAAGCGGTGTATTTCCAAGCGAATCAAGTACATTTGGATTGGCGCCGGATTTAAGCAGTTGTTGCACAATCGGAATATAACCGCGACAGGCAGCCAAATGCAATGGACTGCGATTGTATTCATCGGCTGCATTTGGATTTCCACCGGACTCCAGTATGCGGGTAAGCAGCTCAATATTGCAGGTGGAAGCTGCAGTTCGCAGCTTGCGATTTTTTGACTCAGTTAATATGTTGTTATAGTTGCAGTATGTTAGACGCTTCATTCGAGGGCGCATTTTAAAACTTTTACTGCTTGATGGCAATCTGCTCGGATGTATGAGACTTGGCAGATAATCGTCATTTAGTGGTAATGGCGGTAGATGCGGTAGGGCGAAATGCTCCCGTTCCTCCCCTCTGTCTCTGGTAAGCTGGAATGCGTTTGCGTTTAAATTCAGGTTTGGCCATTCACCATGTGTGTTGGGTGATGATGTCGGCGTTGGTGGCATCACTGGTGGCGGCGGTGTTATCATGATACCTTTAGATACTGGCATTGTGGGCATGGACATTATGGGTAGCTCCACCTCTTGTTCTTGCTCTTGTGCCCCTGACACTTCCTTGCCTATGTCCACACGGTCATTGGACATGTCCGCGGTATGTTGAATTGAATCGTTTATTTGTTTTGCAGTTATTACGTTGTGTTCTCCAGCACCAAATTTTGTTTTTTTTTTCTTCTCGCGTTTTGTCTGTATTGTTTGAATGTTGTATTTTTCTCGATTTTTTTCCTGTTTACATTTTGTATGTCAGCCTTGCCAACATGTCTTAAATAGTACTGCAAGCGCGTGCGCTCTATATGGCAACGCTGTGAAATATGTAAATATACATAAAAAATAACCGCTGCCTAGGACAACTTTTTTCCTTTTAACTTTAATTAATAGCCGAGTATTATAATTTTCATATATAATATTAATTTTAATTATTTTCTTCTTTCATTTCTAAGCTAAAACTGAACAATTTCAGTTAATAAACCATGAAAACACTGTTGGCTGTTAATAACAGACTTCAATCTGTTAAGCTTTATCCCACTTGTCCAAAACATATGGTTTTGTTTTGTTTGTGTGTACGTCTTGTGTTTATTTATGTTTATATAAACAAGAGATGGGCGCGGGAGCAATAAAAATATTACACTCAAATCGCTGATGTAAATAAAAATAGCTTTATATTCTTAGGTTTAGCTATGGTCGAATTACAAACTTTATTCGCTCTTATTTATTATTCTTATCAAAAAATGTTCAAAACAAAATACAAAATACGTTATATATCTATCCCTTTCGCACTCAAAACCTGCTATTACGTACGGACCCCCAGTAATTTCACCATGCGTCTGCATGCCAACATAATATTGTGGGTGCCAAAACAATAACAGAGCTCAGATTAAATAACATACATTTTTTTGCTTGCACACTACATCTGATGTTTATGTTATCCTATGGCTTACGGCCAATAATCAAATGGCGCAGTTGTAAACAATTGAAGAAAAAGCTTCAAGTTTTTATTTAGCACATGTAATGGCATATGTGTATATATTTTAGAATTGATATTGAACAGTTTCTATACATTCTTGATAAGAGAAAGAAAACATTTCTACACATTTTCACTATCCATCTAGACTTAGTGAATCCATCAATGTTATTTATGGTTCAGTTGTACCTAGCTTTTACACATAAGAATGTTATGTATTTAATTGAAAAATAGATTTACTTTTGTTTTTTTTTTATTCAAAATTCGTGCTGACGTACATCTAGAGTCTCTATGGAGTAACAAAGCGGCACGGAATGTTTACACTGTTTATACTGTTTACAATCCAATTAACTACAAACATATACACACATATACAATAAATATAAATTATTCAAATATACAAATAATAATGAATATGATTATATAAAATAATATAATTTTTAAATTTCAAATCTTAGAAAATTAAGAAAAAAAAAATTAAATTATTTCTTAAAGCGCAGTAGATTAAATGATTCTTAGATAATAAATCATTCTCTAGCCTCTCTTTTTGTTAGAAAACGGAACTATATTTATATATATATATTTCATTTATTTTTTTCTCAAAGGTATATATATATATATATATATATATATATATATATACTTATGCCATTATTTTTAGATATTAAAACATTTATTTTTGAGGTTATTAGAGCGCCTATTGTTGCTACTGGGTGGGTGGTTATTTGCATGAGAGAGTGTCTTCTCGTGTGTTTGTGTATGTATGACGATTTAGACCGCGGAAAGTGTTGAAAATGTATTTTTTTTTTTAAAAGGAACAAGAAAAATTAAAATTAATATATGCAAAGTGAAATACATAAAATCAAACCTTGTGAACATTTAGGGGGAGAAAGAATTCAAAGAATTTTTTTGCATCTGGCATTATTGAATTAGTTTTGCGGTCTAAATCCGTCTTGCGCGCTATTTTAAGAAGTTAATCATTTCGATGATTTTGTTGCGATTGCTATACATATAAGCCTTAGTATGCCAGAGCATATTGATAAGCTTTTGATCACTCTTTTCATCCATAGCAATATCCTCGCTTAGTTGTGGATTAAATCTGAAGTATGGTATTCCAATGGTGCTGCACCAGGCACGTGCACGGTCAACAACACGACCATCAGAGCATGTAGCTTGATCCACAAGTAGATTACCTGATTAATGTATTTATAATTAATAATATACAATTCTCTAAGGAAAGTTATTCATTATTTTTACCAATTGTTGAAATGCCATAGGCCAATTTAGCTGTATCCCATATACTTTCTGGTCGAAATACATCTATATCTTTGAGTTCAGTGACAGGTATATGGCCGGTGCCTAATGAAACAACAACAGAGACAGGTACGGCCTCAGAGTCACGACCTACACTACGTAAAGCCATGTTATATTCATGGATTTCAGTCATGGCATCCAGTGTTGGATTATTGGCAATAAGACCACCATCCAAAAAGCGTCCAAATGCACGGAAATATGATGGAGCTGCACCAGTTGCGCGTGCTGCACGCCATACCAATTGTTCATCTGGCTGTGGTGGTGGTATGCGTCGATTACCTAAACAAGACATCAAAATTATACATTACATTGTATATTGTTCAATTCCCTAATCTTATCTGAAGTCATTTTACTGTACTCACTTATGGAAGTTACAATACCGAGTATATCACTAGCGCTGGTATAGTTACGGAATAAATGAAGATCAACAGGTTTGCGATCAGCCATTACACCAGTTACCATAATCTTTGGATGTTTTATGTCTGTCATAACATTGAACTCGCCCAGATTATCCTTGAGTATTGTTTCAAAGTATTCACTATTGTAGGGACGTGAGCCAACAAAGCATTGCTCCTTCATGCGCAGATAAAGACCCATACATTGACGCATAGTTTTGCCGCAGCCAAGACCAAGAGCTAAGATGCCGCCAGTGCTGGTGCCAGCGATCCAATCAAACATGTGTATAATGGGAGTACGTGATAGTTTTTCTATTTCAAGCAACATTTGAACTAACACCAATCCACGTATGCCCCCACCATCTAGGCACAGTAATCGTCCACGACCATATGGTTTATCACCAATCTCAAGAGCAATCGGTGATGTAGGAGAGGGCAATTGTTCTGGACTGCCTATGCCCGATGGTGGTGTAGTCGCTGCGCTAGCTAAACTGCCAGACGAAGTATCCTTCTTCATCTCATCAGCATTAACTTTGGTGGTAAACATGCCCAAAAGTGCATCCATAATGCTTTGACCCTTCTGCTCCTTCTCTGTATTAACCACGACAGGCATTCTATAGTAATATGGTAATAGTAACTTATATAAAGGGTTCCAATATTTGTTTTACGCTTTACTTACTCTGGTTGCTGCTGCCTTTCCAATAGGCCATTGGCTGCTGCTCCAAGTAGGCCACCAACCATTTGACGACTGGTGGTCGCTAGCATATGTTCAATATGTTCACGTTGTTCCACAGATTCAGGTGCCTCTGGCGGTATGCCATTGTAATTGCCTTTGGGATTACAGCCTGGAGGACATTTTAAGCTGGCATCCTTGCAACGTTTGGCTCCAACTGAATGCAATATATATAAAATTTCATCCTCCTTGTTACCACTGGTATCATTGCCCACCATGTGTCTTGGCGTTTTACCATCCCTATTCTTAAGGTTGATGTCACAGCCGAACACCACCAGACACTGCACAATTGGCACCAGTTTCTTCTCAATAGCAATATGAAGTGCAGCATTACCCTCATTATCCAGCACATCGATGTCTGCATCATGAGCCAACAAAGTCACAACACACTCAAAACGATTGCGTGCAACCATAACATGTAACGCTGTGCGTCCATCGAAGTTGGTGGCATTCACGTCGCAGCCCTCCATGATAAGTGCATGGAGCACTTCACGCGAGGAACACCAGTGCAATGGTGTGCCTCCATATTTCATGTCCTGTGTATAAAGTTTACTGGCGTTAGTCTTTAAAAATGATGCCACAGATGTCGGAGTCGATGTCTTGTATAGTTTGCTTATGTTTTTCGCATTGAGATTAACATCGGCGCCAGCCAGTAGAAGAGCCTTAACATTTTCCGGTTTATCCGTTACACAGGCCAAATGTAATGGTGTATATCCATCGGAATTAAGATGATTCAAATTAACAATATTGTTTTCGGTGAGTAGCTGCAGCAGAAGGAAATATTTTACAGTTATAGCAACAATATTATATAAGGTATATTTTGTCGAGTGCCTTACATTGAGAATCTCTTTGGATGTGCTAGCGGCATAGTGGAAAACCGAATTGCTGTTTATATCCAAATGTTCCATTTTGCTAAGTGGTAGCAAAACTTTTACCATTTCCATATGCCCTTGCTTAATGGCCAGTTGAAAAGGTGACATAAGTGTCTTATGATCGGGATCACCAACACATTGAATCACTTTAGGATTGTTAACATATTCAATCAAATTGAAATAGGCAACCAGATGAGCCAATGTCCATGATGGATTATCGCTTAGAACATCGCATATTTTTTGCAAACCATTCACATTATAATACTGTAAATAAATTATATAACATACATATATAATATACCATCTATCGATCTATACACATGATGACTTACCTCCTTGACAATGCCAACAAAGACGGGTAAACGATGCATAAATGTATTAAACTTTTCCTCAGCCTCCTGTTGCACGGGCGAACGATACAAACTGAATGATGTTGTATTCGAATCGGAGGTAAGACGTTGCAGTATAATTTCATAGACAGCGCGCTTGTCATTGCTGTTGTATGGTGGTGCAAATAGTAGCATCGCCTCATCTCGATGTAGCACCTGTTGAGTGCCAAGCGATTCACTTTTGATTTCCACAACTTTGTTTGGCGGGCTGTCACCGCCGAGCAGCCGCTGCAGTACTGTAAATATAATGGAAAAAAAACAAAAAACAAATCAATTAAAAAAAGATATTACTGCATCACATTAAATGACAACCACTTGACACAAGAGACGATATATATAGAGGGCGACAAAGGGAAACAGAGAGAGAGAGAGAGAGAGAGAGAGAGAGAGAGAGAAAAGAAAACATTTAACAAGTATTGTAATACCAAAACCGGAAGCGAGTGCTCCAAAGGCCATCCACGACATGATTCCTCTTTATTAATCACTCTAGATTCAATTTTTAATTGTTGCGACTTGGAACTTTGGAATGAATCTTATGAATAATACTTATGATGTATAAAAAGGGCAAAATGTCAGTGCGATCTAAGATTTAAATGCGCTAACGATGAATCTAAAAACAAACAAAAAAGATCCAAAAATAAAATAAATATAATGTACAATTTTTTGGCATTTACGATATATATATATATATATATATATATACCTTTGAGAAAAAAATAAATGAAATATATATATATAAATATAGTTCCGTTTTCTAACAAAAAGAGAGGCTAGAGAATGATTTATTATCTAAGAATCATTTAATCTACTGCGCTTTAAGAAATAATTTAATTTTTTTTTTCTTAATTTTCTAAGATTTGAAATTTAAAAATTATATTATTTTATATAATCATATTCATTATTATTTGTATATTTGAATAATTTATATTTATTGTATATGTGTGTATATGTTTGTAGTTAATTGGATTGTAAACAGTATAAACAGTGTAAACATTCCGTGCCGCTTTGTTACTCCATAGAGACTCTAGATGTACGTCAGCACGAATTTTGAATAAAAAAAAAACAAAAGTAAATCTATTTTTCAATTAAATACATAACATTCTTATGTGTAAAAGCTAGGTACAACTGAACCATAAATAACATTGATGGATTCACTAAGTCTAGATGGATAGTGAAAATGTGTAGAAATGTTTTCTTTCTCTTATCAAGAATGTATAGAAACT
>JBAMBS010000954.1:0-51918 GCA_037044455.1 Zygothrica quintamaculata | reverse complement strand
ATGGCTTGTCGCGGTAAAGTATGTGCAGCGGTGCCACTCAATTTTATTAAGATATATTTACACTTCAAGTAATAATAAAAAGCCTGAAATAAAACTATGTAAATAAAATTTTATTATACACATTTGAAAAAATATGAGTGCATTTAAAACCATTTTAATATTGGAAATTTAATAAGCTCAAATTGTCATGTAACATTTATTTAAACATATTTTGAATGTTAGTCTTTTTATTATTCGATATTATTGTACATTATTCGCTCTCTGGTCACATCCCAAAGTTTTTAATTCTATGCTTTTTCTTTGCTTAAAATAACTTTGAATATTATTTGCGGCTGCGCTGCAATTAAAAATTTTTCTATTAGTGTGAATAATAAATAAAACAGAATTTGTAACGCTTCTTTTATCGTGTATATATTTACTTAACTACAAGTTAGGTTATTACAATTCGTCGCCGTCACAGCCCCTTACCAGGAAGAGCAACGATTTTTCAGCTACAATTAAATTATATTACTCACTGATAAGGCAAAGCAAACCGAAAATATGGCGGAACGTGAGCGTAGCATACATGAAATGCTTAAAGACACACCATCAATGAACGACAGTTGCGGTGCCGTACACACAGGTACGGAAGGCGGCAGCTTGGGAATTGGCATTGGGCTAAGCGGCAGCAGTAGCAGCCATAGTATTGGAATAGGCAACCCATTAAATACGTCCACCAGCTTGCCACTACGAAATCATTCAGGTGAGTTCTTAACAAATTTTAAATAAAAGTGTAATACAATAAAATCTCGCTTACTAAACGACGCAGCGCCTACCACACCGATGTCACCAAGTAATCCACAGATAAACAATGGATTTTTAACATCACAGGACGGGAGCAGCAGCCTTATAAGAACAAGCGCTTCAAAGATTGACAGCATCAAGAACTGGAGCATATCAACATACAAGTGTACGCGCCAGATAATGCTAGAGAAATTAGGAAAATCACAGCGCACCGTTGACTCAGAATTAGAAGCGCAGATTGAGCAGCTGCGTGAAACTCAACGAAAATATTTGTCCATTTTACGTCTAACACGCGCCTTTAGCTCGCATTTTCAACATGTAGTGATCACGCAGCAATCTCTGGCTGATGCCTTTGCCGATTTGGCACAAAAGAATCCTGAGCTTCAAAAAGAGTTTATTTGCAATTCGGAGACGCAACGAAATTTGACCAAAAACGGAGAATTACTTTTAAATGCATTAAACTTTTTTATTTCATCAGTTAGTACTCTATGCAACAAGACAATTGATGATACCCTGCTAACAATACGACAATACGAAACAGCCAGGTAACATGAAATTTGTTGTGTAAATAAATAAGATCTTTTATAAACATTTATCTAATTCTAATGCTAACACAATAAAATAACAGAATCGAATTCGATGCCTACCGGATGGATTTAGAGAATACAAAGCCGGAGTTAACCCAAACAGCGTCTGCACTGGAAGAAACTCAACGCAGTTATGCACATCACAAAGATCTCTATGAAAAACTGCGTGGTGATGTTGCAATAAAAATGCAATTTCTTGATGAGAACCGCGTAAGTTTTGCCATTCAAATAATTTATCGCTTTCATTGCGCTCATATTTAATTTCTGCAGATCAAAGTAATGCACAAGCAACTCATTCTTCTTCACAATGCCATTGCCGCATATTTCTCGGGTAATGCCATGGCCCTTGAGAGTACATTAAAACAATTCAACATCAAGGTAAATTCTTTTATTTTAATTATGTGTACAATGCCTAAGTTGATCATAACTTTTATCTTACAGCTAAAATCACCGAATAATGTGTCTGGTTCTTGGCTGGAACAGTAGTACAACCGGCACATAAGCACATGCATTAAAGTATTATCCCTTATAGCACATGAACCAATTTGCAAACAATAATGTTGTCAAGAAAAGCTGAACGAGCACGGGCAGCGCTCTCTAAACAAAAAAAAAACCGTGCTAGATGATTCGTAATATCTGAAGCTAATTATATATAAGTGGAATTCCTATTTCATAAGCAAAAAGAGGACGAAATCAGTTAATATTTTATGATTTATAAGTAACTACTTACATTTCCAGAATAATCTTAATAGTTCCTTACGTTTCAAAATTTAATTTATATGTTTGTTTTAAATTCCGAAGTAATTAGTGCAATATATATTTGTATATTTTAAAGTATGCAATAATGACTAATATGTTTTTACGCCTTATCCTATATGTTATTCTATTTTTTCTGGTTTTGTATTTGTGTAAAGTCCTTTGTACTTATAATTATGTATATTTAAATATGAAAATAACTTGTATTTTTAAATTGAAAGTAATTGTTTACTAGTCAACAGTTTATTTACATTAATGGAAAGTATACAAATAAAAATCTATTTAATTACGCAAGATTAAAAATTAAATATAAATCTTTAATTTTTGTCGAGCTTTAAATCAGTGAGTTTTTCCTCTATCTCCTCTGGTTCATCTTCATCATAGAAGAGCGCATCCTGCAGTATGAATAACATTTTCGAGCATATTTTACACAGATGTATATTTATTTAGTTGTACTTACTACGTCGAAGATTATTCTCATGATTCTCGAACAACTGGGACAAGCCGCCCTCACTCAAATTGCTGCCTATCGATTACTATTGCATTACTTTTGCCCCTAAGCATGGGCGATGTCAAATTGATCTACCCAGCCTGTTATGTCTACACTCCTCAATTTCGTCCTCACCATGTGCATGGTGTCGCTAATTTTCTATCGTTCTTTTGGACTGTATTTTCTGTTTATAAATCTTTGTAAATTATTTTTGGATTATATGAATGTTTTTACTTACTTTAAAAATATTTTAAAACTATGTAATTGCTATGTAACTTCTGTCACTGTTTCGATATACCTGTATATTTGGATAGGTTGTCAGTTCTGCACAGAGAGTGGATAATAGATATGCGTTTTACAAATTCCAAAAGAACAATAGAAAATTAGGACACCATGAGTATATTTGAGGATGAAATTGAGATTGAAGAATGGAAGTATAGCAAAAAACAGCAAATTTATAGCTATCCATGTCCGTGAAGCGATGAATTTGAAATCACCAAAGTAAATTGCTAAATTAAAAATAATGCAATAGTAATAAATAATATGACTCAACATGCAGGCGGAACTTAAAATAGAAGAAGAGGTAGCAGCTTGTCCCAGTTGTTCGAGAATCATGAGAATAATCTTCGACGTAGTAAGTACAACTAAATAAATATACATCTGTGTAAAATATGCTCGAAAATGTTATTCATACTGCAGGATGCGCTCTTCTATGATGAAGATGAACCAGAGGAGATAGAGGAAAAACTCACTGATTTAAAGCTCGACAAAAATTAAAGATTTATATTTAATTTTTAATCTTGCGTAATTAAATAGATTTTTATTTGTATACTTTCCATTAATGTAAATAAACTGTTGACTAGTAAACAATTACTTTCAATTTAAAAATACAAGTTATTTTCATATTTAAATATACATAATTATAAGTACAAAGGACTTTACACAAATACAAAACCAGAAAAAATAGAATAACATATAGGATAAGGCGTAAAAACATATTAGTCATTATTGCATACTTTAAAATATACAAATATATATTGCACTAATTACTTCGGAATTTAAAACAAACATATAAATTAAATTTTGAAACGTAAGGAACTATTAAGATTATTCTGGAAATGTAAGTAGTTACTTATAAATCATAAAATATTAACTGATTTCGTCCTCTTTTTGCTTATGAAATAGGAATTCCACTTATATATAATTAGCTTCAGATATTACGAATCATCTAGCACGGTTTTTTTTTTGTTTAGAGAGCGCTGCCCGTGCTCGTTCAGCTTTTCTTGACAACATTATTGTTTGCAAATTGGTTCATGTGCTATAAGGGATAATACTTTAATGCATGTGCTTATGTGCCGGTTGTACTACTGTTCCAGCCAAGAACCAGACACATTATTCGGTGATTTTAGCTGTAAGATAAAAGTTATGATCAACTTAGGCATTGTACACATAATTAAAATAAAAGAATTTACCTTGATGTTGAATTGTTTTAATGTACTCTCAAGGGCCATGGCATTACCCGAGAAATATGCGGCAATGGCATTGTGAAGAAGAATGAGTTGCTTGTGCATTACTTTGATCTGCAGAAATTAAATATGAGCGCAATGAAAGCGATAAATTATTTGAATGGCAAAACTTACGCGGTTCTCATCAAGAAATTGCATTTTTATTGCAACATCACCACGCAGTTTTTCATAGAGATCTTTGTGATGTGCATAACTGCGTTGAGTTTCTTCCAGTGCAGACGCTGTTTGGGTTAACTCCGGCTTTGTATTCTCTAAATCCATCCGGTAGGCATCGAATTCGATTCTGTTATTTTATTGTGTTAGCATTAGAATTAGATAAATGTTTATAAAAGATCTTATTTATTTACACAACAAATTTCATGTTACCTGGCTGTTTCGTATTGTCGTATTGTTAGCAGGGTATCATCAATTGTCTTGTTGCATAGAGTACTAACTGATGAAATAAAAAAGTTTAATGCATTTAAAAGTAATTCTCCGTTTTTGGTCAAATTTCGTTGCGTCTCCGAATTGCAAATAAACTCTTTTTGAAGCTCAGGATTCTTTTGTGCCAAATCGGCAAAGGCATCAGCCAGAGATTGCTGCGTGATCACTACATGTTGAAAATGCGAGCTAAAGGCGCGTGTTAGACGTAAAATGGACAAATATTTTCGTTGAGTTTCACGCAGCTGCTCAATCTGCGCTTCTAATTCTGAGTCAACGGTGCGCTGTGATTTTCCTAATTTCTCTAGCATTATCTGGCGCGTACACTTGTATGTTGATATGCTCCAGTTCTTGATGCTGTCAATCTTTGAAGCGCTTGTTCTTATAAGGCTGCTGCTCCCGTCCTGTGATGTTAAAAATCCATTGTTTATCTGTGGATTACTTGGTGACATCGGTGTGGTAGGCGCTGCGTCGTTTAGTAAGCGAGATTTTATTGTATTACACTTTTATTTAAAATTTGTTAAGAACTCACCTGAATGATTTCGTAGTGGCAAGCTGGTGGACGTATTTAATGGGTTGCCTATTCCAATACTATGGCTGCTACTGCTGCCGCTTAGCCCAATGCCAATTCCCAAGCTGCCGCCTTCCGTACCTGTGTGTACGGCACCGCAACTGTCGTTCATTGATGGTGTGTCTTTAAGCATTTCATGTATGCTACGCTCACGTTCCGCCATATTTTCGGTTTGCTTTGCCTTATCAGTGAGTAATATAATTTAATTGTAGCTGAAAAATCGTTGCTCTTCCTGGTAAGGGGCTGTGACGGCGACGAATTGTAATAACCTAACTTGTAGTTAAGTAAATATATACACGATAAAAGAAGCGTTACAAATTCTGTTTTATTTATTATTCACACTAATAGAAAAATTTTTAATTGCAGCGCAGCCGCAAATAATATTCAAAGTTATTTTAAGCAAAGAAAAAGCATAGAATTAAAAACTTTGGGATGTGACCAGAGCGAATAATGTACAATAATATCGAATAAAAAAATACTAACATTCAAAATATGTTTAAATAAATGTTACATGACAATTTGAGCTTATTAAATTTCCAATATTAAAATGGTTTTAAATGCACTCATATTTTTTCAAATGTGTATAATAAAATTTTATTTACATAGTTTTATTTCAGGCTTTTTATTATTACTTGAAGTGTAAATATATCTTAATAAAATTGAGTGGCACCGCTGCACATACTTTACCGCGACAAGCCATAAAGTAGTGGCATCGCTACTAGTATAATAAAGAGATAGCGGTGTAAGGAAATGTTAACTTACTGTTGTTATTTATTTTATGGGGATTTCAACTAAACGAAAAGTCTTTGAAAGTTATATTCATAATCATAAAGTTAATATCTAATTATAAATGTTTTATGAGTGATAAAGAAGACTAGGAATATGGTTTATTTTCAAATTTTATTAGGAATCTGTGTTGTTGCTGTAGCTGCAGCTGCAATTTATATGCACTTACCTAGTGCAGAGCCTCCCAGTCGATCGCATTCACGTAGACGTTCCCGTGGCAATAATGAGACCTATGACAAAAACGATATGTTTGGTAAATGGGAGTTTCCTCGTAGCAGGTAAGCATTATAAGGGATTAAAGTGCCTAAATAGATGCACTCAAGATAAAATTGCTGCGCAATTATAGGTATTATATAAAAACTGCAGTTGCATAAGTGAAAGCCAGCAGCACGATGAAATAGATTATTTTCGATTACTATTTGTAATTTTAATTTTGTGTGTTTTAGCCGACCCAACGACAAGTGCGTTATTTGCCTTGAAATTATGACTAAGGAGACAATGCATACAATGACTTGTGGACATGCTTTGCACATCAACTGTTACAAAGAATATCGTGAATTTCGACGCCAATGTCCCTATTGCGAAAAAATTGTAATTCGCATTGATGTCCCAGGTGATGACTGTTCAATTTGCTGCAATCCAATGACGCCAGAAAACATAGTATATTTAAAGTGTGAGCACGCCTTACACAAAGCGTGCCTTGATAACTATAATAAACACAAATATAATATATGCCCTGTTTGTCAAAGGGATCTTTAAGTTGGATTACACCTAGTTCGTACCTAAATAATATATATCATACATATTATATTATAGAGACAGGTAATATTGAAGTAAACAAAAGCAATGTTTAAGCAACATTTATTAAATTAAGTAAAAGTAGAAAAAACGTTTAATTAGATTGTGAGAGTGTCAAAAGACTTGTCTTACGAGTATATCATTTTATAAACTGTTTAGATTAAGTGACTTTTAAAACGGTTCATTAATAATTAAAACAATAAAAAAAATTAAACTTTGCCTAAAATTGTAAATGTCTAAACAAATGCTTCTAGTACGGGTGCAGCATGCTGTCGCCAATTTTCACGCCAGCGCAGCTCTTGGAACTCCTGTAAGCAACGTGCAAAATGTGCGCGTGTTTCTATGATGCTTGGGTTGTTGGGGAAATTCTCAAACCAAATGCGTAACTGCTCTGCCAGCTCCGCATGATCATTGAAAACAAAACCATTTTCCCCGTGCTTGACCAGCTCATTAAGGCTTAACAAGGAAAAGAAGAGAGACAGAGTGATAAAAATAGGAATGAATTTTAACTTGAAGGTGTTCTGTCATAATTAATTACCATTTAAAGTTGAGTGCACATACAGATAACCCACTGCCAAACATGTCCACCACCTTCATGGGAAGGTCTAGGCCACTGGTGCTCCAGTGCAAGCAAACGCCAAGATCGGCGCTAGCTAAAACTGTCGGATAGTCTTCAGCTTCCAGCCACGGCGTAACAATTGACACCTTCTGCCATTCTTTTTTAGCAATCTGCGCCTCGTAGTACGCCTTTTGTGGACCTTTGCCTGTAATAATGCATAGCAACGAAGGATAGACATGTGGTTGAGATACAGCAACACTCTCGTAACATTCTAGCGCTTTCAGTAAGATACTGAAGTCCTCATCCGGAGTCCAGCTAGTGCTTGATACAAGCACCGCCTGACGTTTTGGCTTGTATAACACGGATCCATTAGCCAGCTTCTGTGTTAGCGCTGTACATTCTAATACGCCGGATAGTTTAAGATCTTCATAGCCTTGCGACATAAATTGAGCATATTCTTTGGAAAGCTTCATAAATAGCTCATGTTTCTGACTTAGTTCAACCGGATGAAATTGAGCTGGTGCACGATCATATAGCACAGTAATTGGTCTGTAAGTTTTTAATTTTTAGTACTCAAATCGTATTTTTCAAAAATATTTTTCTAAATCTTACCCAATGTTCCAGTTGCGTTGTAAATCCACTTTCATTGCTTTGGTAACACAGAAATGCGTATGAGCTTTGGCACCAAAGTAACGTTCTATACTTTTAGTTACACGGCTGAGACGGTTCTGCTCACCTCCAGCTAATCCTAGTGCAAGTACCGTATATGTATAATTATGCCAGTCAATGACTAGCTTGGTACGCATAAGAGCGCAGTATAAATAGCAAACGAAGAGGGTCGGTATTCCGGGTGGATTCTGAACAAGTAAAAAATTAGGTCGACGTATGGACACAAGTGCCATTAGTAGGCTTAATGTTTGCCATATTGCCTTGAAAAGTAATTTTAACTTCGGTGTCAAATTTGTAACGGGCACTGGAGTAAGTTCATGTATTTTGCATTTGGGTTGTCCCACAGTCAGGGTGTCTAGCGGACGGGTCTCCATATAACCAATTATATCCACATTATAGTTATCCTCTAAAAGACTTTGAGCATGGTATTGCATACGTGGACTACGTCCAATATCGCCTAGCACAATAACGCAAGCTCTGCGTTTCCTTATGTGCAGTTCCACCATTAGGCTGCTGCTATTTTAGTAGATCTAATTGGGGTTAACCCTTGTTTCTTATTGTAACGAAGCCCCGTTTAAATCCAGTTGTTACAACTCAGTTGCGACCTTTTTGTTGTTGGCTAACTAGTACCGCTCTGTGGTGGCAGGACAATATGCGATTAAAATACTTTATCGGACAGCTGTTCTTCATCGAGATATCGCGGTATATTTCTGTGTAATTTATTAACATAAAAAATTTAACAGTGCTTAAATAAGTATTTTACAGCTGCAAGATAACAGCTCACTTGAGCCTAACATCAATTTAACAGTCAAGTAATACCAAACTGTAGTGCACTATGTTATTTTAGAAATTTAAATGTTGTTGACGGGCTAGGACGTGTCGCGGCAAATTGCATATAATATATTTGTATAGCGCGTATGTGTTCAAAGTGTCCCAACTGTGTATATGTCTATACGTATGTGTAATTTACTGAATACCATTTTATAATAAATAGCTTATGCTTAATTATGCTAAAGTGTTAACTATAAGGATCTAGCAACAACAGCAATAACAACAACAACAAGTGCTATTACTAAGTGTGTCTAGTGAATTATTCGGTTAACGGTCAGCCGTCTGGCCAAACAATTTTGCTGCCGCCTCAAATGCGGCATTATTGCCGGTAAGTGAGCGAACCATAATATACGTATACTGTTTTGGCATTCTGGCTTGTGTACATTTTCACCGGCAAAACAAAGAGTCCGCCTTAATCACAAACAACCCCCGCACCGCCAATGCTCTACCAACAGCGCCAATATAAGTTGGCGCCGCCGCTTTGCGTGCGTTTTGTTTCGAAATTCTGTTAGACTACCCGCAAAAATGTCAAATTTGCAATTTAAGTTTGTGTGTGCGTGTGTGTGTGTTTGTTAATTTTTCGGTATTTGTTATTTGCCGCCATTGATAATGAATGAACATTTAAGTATGCAATAGTATATTTCGAAATTTTATTTTATAATAAAGTTTTAATTAAATTTACATATGTATGTGTGTGTATGAATTACGTTACGCGCCATGTTACCGTAAGCACATCAATTTGTCTATGAGCTTAAAAGTAAATGTGAATGTATGACTGTGTGTAATCATGTAGTTTATCCCATTAAAAAAAGTGTCTGTAGCGTCTGCGTCGCCAGACGAGACACAAGAGACATAGACATGACCACCTCTACATCCGTCTTCGCTCCGCTGCGCCCAAGTCACATGCCATTTGCTCAGGCGCAGCGAACGCAAATAGCCCAAAAGCCGCCCAGCAGACAGTCAAGAGCCACCCCCAAATGACTATGAATGTTTTTCACTGACTGGGCGTTTGAATAGTTGGGTTGAGTTTGGGTGGTTGGATAGCTGTTCCTTACGGGGTTGGCCTGCAACTTTATGCCGTTGATTTTTGATTCCTGTGTGGTTTCATTTTTATTGCGTGGGTAAAGTTTTTTTTTGTGCACTGTTTTGTTTCACATTTTGCCATACAATAGAAAAGTTGCCACAAAAGTCGTCGGTCTAGACACAAAAAACAGGACTATCTCTACACGCAGCAACTACAAACATGTATGAGTTTCTTCCATTGACTTGTAGTTGTCAACCAGAACATATATATAACATATGTGGTCCAGACTGCATAACTATAAAATACACTAGAAACCAGTCTAGGCTTACATAGTAAATAATAAATATATATATATATATAATATAGTTTAAGTATTTATAATACATATATTTTATATTCTTATAATGTACGTGTATATATATGTATATATATTTCTATTGCAGCTTTGATTAAACATATCATATTGGATTATATTTGACTGAACAAGAATAAAGCAAAACAAATCTTATAACACTATAAAAAAAAAAACAACGTAAATAATTTAAATAAATAAAATAATTTTGTAGTTCCGCTGGTATAGATAACTTGATGTACTATTAATAATCGACGGAAGGAACGAACAGCCATAGGTAAGTCTATTGTTGATAATGAGTGTTTGGTATGTTGCATGCCACAAGACAGCATCATTTAAATAATTTGCCGAGAGTAAAAGATATGTAAAACTGGGCAATGCGTGTCTAGACACGACCAACTAACGCAGTTTTCTAGTAGAGAATATTTGTGGACATGGGAGGCATGCAACGTTAACAAGTGCTGTATGCAGCTGTCAGTGTATCTTTTGACTTTCTTTGAATGCCACAGTATACAATGGCAAATAGTCGTGTATCCTAAACAAACTTCCGCCACAGAGCACAGATACCAAATTGCTAGGTTATAATTAGAGAAGAGCTGTACATAGAGATAAATTGAGAAAGAGATTGAAGACATAGAGAGAGAGATAGAGAGAGGTAACATGAAAATGCATGCCCCGTTCTTATGCGGCTATTTTTATTATTATTTGTCTTGTGCCTCTCCTAAAGTGAAACACCCTAAGCTGACGATCGAACGGCGCCAATTGCCTTTGACATTTGCCCAAAAAAAAAACAGATAAACGACACATGTTCAAGTCCCATTTAGATCTTTGAATGAAAACTCAATGAACTCTTGAAATATACAAGTACACAGCGATTGTTACTTTCAATTATTTTCAGTGTATAAATATGTTTGATATAAGCAAACAAAATTTCATTATTTCAACCGCAAACCCATAAAGCCAGGTCAAACTTTGCTACACTGTAAAAATTTGGATATGCTTCTATATTATAGAGACAGCTATTGAAATTTGTCTATTGCTTTATTAAAACTACAAATGTAGTTGTAACTTAATCCTGCTACAGATTGCAAAATATCTCTATATAATTTAGGTATAACAATTAAGGGCTTAAATTGATCCTTTTTGAGATCATTTTAGTAGCTTGTAAGATTCGTATGGTTCTTGTTTCAGTGTATTTTTCATAATTAGTTGCCTGGTAAATGCGAAGCAGGTAATAAAACAATTTCTTCCAAAAATGGCTAAGACGCGACAGGAATTGCTTTATATGGGTATAAAGCAGGTCGTTGGGAGACGTCCAAAATTCTTACCCATAACATGGATGAAGCCTTAAAATGACACGATTTGTCCAAGTTGCCAACGGGCAACTGGCACGTGGACAGCAGCTATTCAGTGTGGCCAATAGATGGGACTGTGTATAGAAATTTGAAAAGATACGGGCGGTATCTAAATGGGTATGGGTTAGCGAGGTTTATGCCAAATTGCAATGAGTAGCAGAAGGTATCTTCCGTGAACAGTTCATAGTACGACAAAATTTATGCAAAAAGAAGGTGGCAAAGTTGCCTGGTAAAGTGCTGGGAGACTGCCTCGAGTGGCGTCAACTGCAAAGTGTTATTAAGTTGAGTTGTTGTCGCTGTTGTTGTTGCTGTTGTTGTTAAAGTTGTTGGCATTGTTGTCGTTGGTTGTTATTGTTGTTTGTGTTGTTGTTCAGTTGTTGTTGTGTTGTTGCCTTTGGGCAGCATTTTGCACCTTTCACGTTTATTGTGACATTATGCTTTAAATAATGTACAACACCAACAACAGCAACAACACTAACAAAGAGCAACAACAATAACACGTAACAAAGCAAACACTTTTTAGAAAAAAACAAGTTCTGAATGGAAAAGAAGAAGAAAAAAAAAGCGAAGTAAAAATGTTGGAGGATGTAGGATGTAGGATGTAGGAGCATGGAGCAGGATTCTGTTAGAAACCGTTATACCGTTGTTAGTGGCAGCCACTTTTTCTCTATGTGTTTTGGTCATGCTTTTATTTGTTTTGTTTTTCACTTGGTTTTGCCTTCTATTTCCTTTTTTTTTTTTTGTATTTTTCTTTTTTTTTATCTTATTTTGGTTTTTTGTTTGATTTTCCCTGCATTTTGTTTTGATTAAAACTGAACCACAGAGCAGACCCACAAAAAAAGTAAACAAGAAAAATATCAAAATGAATTGTGGACAAGAGATTAGGGGGCCAAGAGCCGCAAAGTTAATGGAAAGATTGGAGCCTAGTGAATAACCTGATGATTAAAATGTTCCGCAAATGGATATTAACAGATGATGACTTTACCAGCAACAGAAAATAAAAAGAAGAAAGCAATGGATAAATAGAAAAATTAAAAGAAAACAGAAAATAGATAAACTAAGGTTTCAAGAGCTTAAAGAAGTCTGTGTTGATACTCAAATAAAAGTTAACAGAATATGGCTTAAATGAAGATAATGTAGACGATAATTGCGATATGGTGTTATTATAAAGAAACTGTAGAATCAGTTTATATATAAATTACTTCTAAATTGCAGAATAAAAGATAAAGAATTTAAACCTAAACCTAATTAAACTTAATTAAGCATTAAGTTAGATATTTGATGCTTTTTTATATAGTTATTAAATGAAATATGTTAAAAATTTAAGAATCCAATTAAAATTTAGCATATTAACGGGAATAAGAGGTATAAGAAAAGCAACAAGCAACATTATGAAAATGACTAAAAGCCATGTTCATATTAAAGTTTAACGAGAAACACGAGAAGAAAACAATAATTGGGGAAACAGGAACCAAACCATATATATATATAAAGCAAAAGGAGTGTGAAAGAGATGCATGAGCAGAAGGGAAACGAGACACTGTATAAGCTTCAGCTCACGTGCACCTTGACGGCTTGTCACTTTGTCTGGCTGTAGCCAGGAGTCAGTTGTACTCAAACCTACAGCACCTACAACATAACCAAACACGAGCACACAAGTTCAGTCAGCTCGCCATGCCGCAAAGTGAGTCATTTTAAGTGTCGAGTTTGGGGTATGCCTCGATGCGGGAGGTGCAAGTTGGTTGCCAGTGAGTGGGCGGCAGCTGTTCTGTAGATTTAACTTTGTGTCGTGGGTGTCCTTTTTCTCTCTATATATATTTTTTTTCTTACTTCTGGTTTTTTTTTTCGTGCACATTGTGCAAATGATGTTGGCACCCTGCCCACAACAGTAACTGTCTCTGTGTGTCTCTGTATGTGGCTCTGTGTGTGTGTGTAACTGTGTGTGACTTTGTCTGGCAATTAGGACATGCGTTTGCCAGGCATCCTTCAGTCAAAAAGTTCAGTAAAAAAACATCTTTTTTGCTGTTGTTTTTAAGGACCTACCAAAATTTGATGTCATTATTAAATCAACTCGCGTAAATTTTCTTCAAAATATATTGCAAATATTTTGTCATTGACAACGACTCCCATTTATGGTTAACCTAAAGGAATTGAGCTGCTAAACAGCTCCTGTTAGTACACCCTCCAGCCATATGCTTGCTTCTGTTACTTGAGGCTATGTTGGTGTTGTGTTTTTGGTTGCTTCCATTGTCGTCTTCTCGTGGCTTGTAATCAAATAAATGACTGCGCCCAGGTGCTAGCTTGATGTTACATTCTCCTTCTACCTATAACTCTCCTCTACCTCCCCTCTACAACAGTCAGTTGTCTTCATTTATTGGCTTTGGTATTCGAAAGCTTTCAGACTCTCTTACTTTGTCTCCTCATTTCTTGCCTGTCTCTCTCTGCCATCTCCATTTCACCCACTTCCGGCTATGTTTTTAATGATGCGCAATTTGTCGTTAATTTTCAGCATTTTATTTTATGTTTTATTTTGTTTTTGTTTCGTTGTTTCGTTGGATTTTCTCAACATTTCACTCTGTTACACTGCCGCTGTTTATTGCCCATTCCTTTGTCACCAGCTGTATAGCTTTAGTGTGTCCTTTCAGCTCTTCTCTCTCGCTTTTGGATTCCTTGAACTTTGCCGTTGATTGGGTCCCTTTTTTTGGTTGCTTAACATTTATTTTGTGCAACTTTTGTTTTATGTCTTTGGGCCGTGCCACATTGCAACAAAAGTTTCTTGAGGCAGGCATTCATTAATGTGGATTTTTACTTACTCCTTCCATTTGATCTAAGTTCTGATGTCCTTTTCAAGACTATTAAAATGTGATTATGCTTTCCACTCACACACACACACACAAAATGGTCACGTTTATGTTCAAAACCTTCGACAATTTTCAATTAAGTTTAATGACAAAATTCCCTTGATTAAGTTAAGCATCCATTCTAACTAAATGATGCTTAAAGATAGCTTTGCTTTGTTTACGGAAAATGTTTAAGGTTTAATGTACCCCACACAGTATTGTGTTGAAGGTCAATAAACTATTAATTAAGCAGTTTTAAGTCAATGAACTTAATGTTTAACTATCTAGATACATTGATCTATATACTCATATATAGTATATATTGTTGTCTGTAATTTCAACCTGTTGTTCAGTTATCATATTGTCTTGTATCGTTTGAAAAACTTATACACTCAAAGAGCTATATTACAGCTACCAACTTTTTTGCTGCTTTGTTTTTGGCCAACTCTAGATAGAACTTAACATATCGCTTTACCCTTTTTTTCACTCTTATACAGAACTTTTCATCTAAACTTTATCTGGGATATTTAGTTACTTTTTAGAAAGCAAATAGAAGCTGAACATTTTGTGCCAAATGTGCCACCATTCTCCTCCCACCATTGCCCCATTTCATTTGGTCAGTTGGTTTTCTGTCTCTCTTTATCTATGGCCTTATTCAAGTTTCACACCTGTACCAGCATCAGCACAGGAAATGCATTTTCCTGCTCATTGTTTCAAGTATAAGAGACTGACTAACTGACAGACTGACTAACTGACTGATAGACCGACTGTCTGACTAACTGTGAGCTATTCCATTCAACAGCAGCAGCAGCAGCAGCAGCAGCTTCACTTGTCGCCTCATGAAGCAACAACAGAGTTTATAACTTTGCAGCGCCTGCAAAATGTGCAACAATTGACAAGAAAAACAGGCATCAGACCAACATATATCTGTACAGCAGCAAGAGACAAATGAGGGGAAAGAGAGAGCGAGAGTGTAAGAGCGGAAGATAGAGAGGGACAATTAAGTGTCAAGTTTTTCACTAACAACATCTCTCATGAAGAGTAAGCTCAGTATGCATGTGGCAAGAGGGGAGGTTGTAACAGTGTTGCTGTTTTACATTTGTTTTCAGTTGACAGCATTGGCATAGGAATAGGATGTGGTGGTGCAGCTGGTGTGGTACAAAATGGTGGGGTGGTGCATATGACATGGGGTGTACTGTGTGCTTTATAGTTGGATGCCGTTAGATTTGTTCTTGCCAATGCCATTGCCGTTGTTGTTGTTATTGGTGTTGCTGCTGTTGTCGTTGCTGTTGCTGTTGCCGTTGCCGTTGACATTTGTCATTCAAATCGTCGCGCACAAAAACCAGAAACGGAAGTTCAAAATATGTAACAATTTAACATTGAACGACTCTAATATACTCTATAAATAGAAAATAAAATTAAGTAAATTTATTGGTTTTATAAGTTTATCGATAAAAACATCAATTAAAATAGATTTTTGCTCTACAATTTTATATGCAAAATAACTGCTAAAGTTTTGCTTTAACATTGCTGTTAAGCAGCATAAAATGTGCTTTAATTACAGGGTATACTTACAAAGTTTAGTGGCAATACCAAAGCAGCCTAAATGCAAAGCAACGTCCGCACAACGGGGCGTATGTGTAACATACAATTTTGCTTGCAGCTGCTGTTGTTGCGTCGTCTGTTGCTACAGTAAAGTGGATTATATCGTTGTGTATATGTGTGTATATATGTATACATATATATATATAGTATATAGTATGTGTGTATATGCATTTCATTTGCCTACCAATTTCGTTATCCTTTACTCCTCCTTTTTTTTTTAGTTCTTTCACATTTGCCGAACAATTGCCAACAAAAGCCGCTTACAACACTTGAGGCGCGCACATTTTGTTGTTGTGTGTGTTTTTTTTGTGATACTTTGTTTTTGTTGCAGTTGTTATTAGTACTGTTGTTGTTGTTGCTACCAACTAGACTCTGACTGCAGTTAAATTACAATTGTTCGCTTTGTTGCACAGCAGTTGTTTGCAGATTTTTGCCGCCTAACGTTTTAAGCCATCTTTTCTCACTCCAAAGCAGAGTCCCCACTCACCACTTTTCATCACTCTCCACTACACCACCCACTACTCCCAATTGCCCACTTTTGTCTATCTTCATAACTGCACTAACACTTTTGATGGAAAGGGATTGTGTTTAGAGTGGGAGCTTCAATTGCTCTTAGGGGGCTTTAGCTTTGATTCCATTTGCTGGGGCATTTAGCATTGTTGTGCCATGTTTGCTGCTTTTTTATTGCTTCTACTTCTTTTGTGTCTGTGGCTTAACTGTTATAAAATGATAATCCTATTTACTTGATTTCAGTGTGAGTATATATATGTATATATAGATGTGTGCATGTGTGTGTGTGGGAAGGGAGGAATATTAAGCTCAATAATTATAATGTTAATTGTTGGCAATTTAAATTTTTATATTTATAAGTCATAAAACAGACCAAAAAGTAAAAAAAAAAATAGAAAAATTAAAATAAATTTAAAAAAAAAAAGAAATTAAAAATAAAATCGAAAATATTTTCACTGTACACAGCGGCAGTTGGTTAAGTTTAAACATTTACGCGGCTCAACTCATACACACACACACACACACATACATACACACGAAATAGCAAACAAGCTCATTTGCATATTACACACACACACACACACACACACACATACAGAGACAAGCACACAACAAGTTAAGTTCATTTGCATAAAACGCGACCAAAAAAAAAAATAAGGTAAAAAAAAAATAAAATGATGTAAAATAAGTTCAACTGCACTTGGGGAAGGCAACAGCCACAGACTTTTAAACATTCAGCACTCGAGTCCTGAGTAGCTTCCTATATACTACAGAAATAGTACATACATACACACACACATATATATATATATACATACATTGTAGATATAGTTGCAGTTGCAATATAAGGATACTTACTGCAGCAGCAATTTCATAATGAAGCATGCCAACTCTTATATTAAAACTTATTAAATTTCTGCGGCAGTTGCAAAAGTTACAATTCTATACAATGTTCTGCTGCTGCTTATTGCTGTTCTGCTGCTGCTGTTGTTGTTGTTGTTGTTGTTGGCCTGATTTACGTTGCTGTTATTGTTATTGTTGTTGTTGGGCACTTGAGCCATACCAAAAAAATTTTATAGTTGCTTTCATAACATTGAATTAAATTTATTTAAAGAGTTATTTAAATGCAATTTAAAAAAATTAAAAAATTATATAATAAAAATTATTTAATTATTTAATAAATGCTTAATAAAATTATAAATAAATTTTAATTATTGTCGCATAAATAATTGTTAATTAATTGCAGTAATATTTACTGCATAAATCAGTCTTCAAGCTAAATATATTTTTTGAAATTATTTTCTCTCAATTTTACTTTAAAAATTTTGGTTAATAAAATTGAGTTTTAAATAATTCTTTTGTTGTTGTTGCAACATCATTTGCTTGCTGCCGCTTTGCTGCATGCACACATCTTTTCATTAATCTACTTAACGCATTTGCCACATGCAGCAACTTCGTTACTTTGCCTCTTAATCCTTGTTAGCTTACGAGCACGTGAAACATTTGCCAATTGCTTGCTTAATTCTCCATCTCTCTCTCTCTCTATCTTTTTTTGTGTGTTTCTTTATGCGCTTGTGTGCTTCCTTCGCACTCTCTCTCTCTCTCTCTCTCTCTTCCTCTGTCTTATTCTTCGTAGTGTTGATGCTACCTTTTTATTTTGGCTTATTTTTTCACGCTTTTTATGCAAATATAAATTACTTGTACATTTTATTTGGCGCTTATAGCTTAAGGGGGCGTGACAGGCTGAGCAACCTGCTCTTGTATAGAGGCATCATCATTGCAAAAAGGCATCAAGTCAATGACAAACGGCTACGTTTGCCCACATGCCACATACCGCATGCCACATGCGAAATCAGCTTCTCTTCAATACAATGTGTGTTGCCACAGAGCATTCAGCACTCAACATTTACCATACACCGTTCAACACTCAACACTCAGTTGCTAGTTAAGCTTTACTGACAGCTTATTGGGTCGCTCTCAGTAGACACACACACTTACACTCACATCCGATGATCATACCTCAATAAAGGCTCTTCCATACGTATATCCCATTGCCATTTCCATTTGCAGAATTTAAATGTGCGTTGCGTGACTTTTGTAAGTCTTTTTTGTAAGGACGTTTTTTTTTTCCACATTTCGCTGTCTCATCGTCGCTCATCAACGAAGCCACTTGCGATATGTCAGCCAAGGCATTCGCATCCTTATAACCATACCACATACACACATACACCCATACACACATTTACTCTTATATACATGCTGTTATCCTGTTTGTCATGCACAGCCCTATCGACTTCTTTTTTTTTCAGCCTCTCTCTCTCCCTCTCTCTCTCTCTCTCTGTCTTTTGCTCTCCCTCTTTTTGCTCATTTTGATGAGCATAATTTGCGTAAAACTTGCACTGAAAGTTACCTCTCACTCCCCTTGGTGTCCTGGCAACGGCTGATGGTCGTTTTGGTAGCTTTATTAAATGAAGCATTATTTATCTTAGGGATTTTATTTTATTGCGATATTTACTGCAAAACGTGAAAGAAAGTGGAAAGTTTTTATTTTTGTTGTTGTTGTTGCTGTTTTGTTTTATTTTTACGTCGTGTCATAGGCATAAGCATTTTGTATCCAACTAGTCAAGTCTTTATATAAAATGTTTTTACTGTTGCCTACTTAAGGGCGCTTAAACACTGCAAAACGTTAAGATAGAGGCCAAAGAGCGTACATCACGAAAATTGAAACTTAATTACTGTGTCCACATTAAGCACATTCGAGTGTGACAGTAAAGATAGAGCGCTGTAAGAGATTAAGACAAGTTGCCTCTTATATGCATATGAAATACACTTAAAGAAAACTTACTCTTTTTGGCTGAAAGAAACATAAGAAATTGCTGCTAAAAATTATACCAAAATTTATCTCAATAATTGAACTTTTATGCAGCTTAATAGCAACTTACATTTACCTAATTTCTTTCAGTGTAGTTGTATGTGTGTGCGTATTTGTTAACTTCCCTACCTTACACTTAAGTTAAGCGGCTTTAGCTGTTCTTAACATTCAACTCCTACTCTCCGCCCACACCTACTTCTTGCTTAACTCCATTGGCATTTACATGTGAGCTTTGAATTTGGGTCGCTGGGTTAAGACGTCGGCAACGTTGAAACTACGCTCATTATCGATGTTAGCCATATAATGACAACACAATTAAATGGGCCAACTCTTGCATACAACATACACACACAACACAACACAATACATCAACCCCCTTCTCACACCTATAATCAAAATGGCCAAAACACTTGCCTTCTGTCCATGCCCAAATATCAAGTTCAAGGCGTTAAGGCAAGCGACTCGATTTTGACGCTACCCACATAAAATTTTACTTCCAGCTAACGGTACACATTTCCACAAAATGGCGTAGCTGCAATTTACCGTTTGACGTCTAACGTTTGCTTTTGGTTTATTGATTAAATAATTTTCTGCTGAATTGTGACGTGGCTTACAAATGTTCGCATTTCGTGACACAAAAACATTCAAAGAAATATCGATATTTATATATATATATATATATGAATAAAGTAGAAGAAGAAGATATAAATTGACAAAGGACATTGTGATATATATATATGTACTATAAATAACAAGTGTTACTACTATAACTTTGGAGTAACTCATTAGTTCATTCATTTAGAGATAACTGAAAGGATATGTACTTTATCGTATAGCATAGCTTTCCCCCTTCGATATATCTTACAGTACACACAGCTATCGCTAGGATGTGTGACTTGGCTAGTATATTTATTATATTGTCTGATTGCCCCTGACAGGACTTTTGCAACATCCTTTGCCATGACATTCAAATAAACAACACCCATAGCAACTGTACAGCATAATTAACATCACATCCTTTAAATGCTATCCTGTTAAGCTGAAATAATATTGCATACACTGCGACATTTTCCGGTACGGCATATCCTGCGTGTATCATCAATAAGAAATTAAAAATCGATTAACCTTCCTGCAACCAACAAAATTTCAACTTTACTTTTTTTATTCCCTGTTGAAAATTTTTTTGAATTTATCAGTTGAAACGTGACCTTTTTTTTCTGCTGATACATTAAAAACTTTTAATTGGCCCACATGTTGCGTTAATATTAAATTTTTGTTAAAATTGTTCTATAATTATAATTTGATACAATATTATTTTAATGCTGCTCTCATTATTATATAAATAAAATATTTGTTTTATTTAGAGAATCAAAATGATTTTTTTACGCTGCAATAAAATTTTCGTCCTTTTCGCATGACATTTTTATTGCACTATGCAACATTAATTTTTATGCTAAGCTTGCAAACAAATTATTTTTTTTAAATATATAAATTATTATTATTTATAAATAAATATTTTTATTATATATTTTGTTAATATTTATATTTATTTTATTAGGTATTCAATTTTTTTATTATATTTTTATTTACCAAATAATTTTATTATACCAAAATGTTGTCATCAATTTCTTGATACAATTGTACTTTAAATGGCAAAAGAAAATTTAGAAATTATATATTCAAGTATAAAATTATCTGCAGGTCTTTTTTTATGTATTTCGTTTATCTTTTGTGTGTCATTTAAGTGTTTACTGTAGCTCTAAAGTGTCGTCTACTTGCTTTACTTGTCACTTCATCAAATGAACAACTCACAGACAATCTCTTTTGTTTCTGTGTCACAAAAAGCATAATCATACTATTTACACTTCCCATTGAACTTTGGCCAGTTCCTGTAGTGTTGTGTTATTAGAACCTGCGGAGGAAACCAGTTCTTGGTATAAAGCAGCAGAATACAAAATCTAACAGCTGCCGTTGCTGCAGGCTGAAGCGTCCCATTAATTTGAGCAAAGCTAATGCAGAAAATTATATGGCAACGGTATATGGCAATGCCAAAATTTGGGTTACCCTCGTCACAAAAAAAAAAATATAAAACCGGCTCTCAGACTGGCATTGTGTGCTCCCTATATATATATATATATATATATGTATGTTTGCCAAAACTTACTGGACACCGGCCCCTGGTAACCCGTCAATACGCCAACCCGGTAAGTAAAGGCTGAACAGATGTCGCGGTAAGATGTTGGGGATCGCATTACCTTTTGCTTACCGCGGACTTACCTGCTCGATCAGCTTTTCTGTATTCCTTCCACATGTTTTGCCACTACTTCTCTGCTTCTACCGCTGCTGTCTCTGTTGCTGCCTCTGGCTGTGGCTCTGTAAGTCTTCTTTGATTTGCGGCAGGTGCAAAAATTTCATCAGTTTTTGGATTTGAGGCCAGTCGACATGCAACCAACATATTGAACAACTTGTACACTTAATGTTCTGTTTCTCTCCCTTCTTCGCTCCCTGTCTGTTTTTGCTTCATTTTCGTATTCGTATTCGTCGATCCATTTGTCCTTTAACTGATTTGTTGTGCACACCTGCTGTTTTTGGTTGAATTGTCTCTCCCTGATCTCTGCACAGACAGGTAAGGTTTTAGTTTGATCCTTTTGTGATCTACAAGGTAATAGTCCTGCTATACAATGTGTTGTCCGTCTTTGTCAGAGAGAGAGACTTTGTTTTAATCTAAAATGCTTGAATGCATATCCTGTTTTATGGCTGTTATATTCAGGCTCTTTAGATTCTTATCTCAAAGGTATCAAGAAGAGCAGAAACTTGTCAGCGTCGTCTTCATCTTCACTGAAATGTCAAAATAATTGTCATAAATTATATGCGCTACCTGCTACTGTACACACACACACACACACATATACATTCGCATACATATATGTATATACATATACATGGAATTGAAACTGTGACTGTAACTGGATTTGTCTTTGTCCCCTGCACAATACACAAATTCTCTTCGGTTCTCAAATTGCTGTCTCATGTGTTAATTGCCATGTCCTCGATTCTGGCCTTTGGCTTTAGGCAGGGTTTTTTTTATTTATATTTTATTTACCTGTTCCTTTGACTTCAGGATTACTATTTCAAGGTGTAAATGAAATTAATTTCTTATATTGTATTGTATTTTATTAGTCATCAGCTTTATCCCTTCCTTTCTCTAGATATGTATATATATATATATATATATATGCGCATATCTATCTTTCTTGTTCTTGGCCAACTTATGATGATGATGATGATGATGATGAAGAAGTTGGCCGGAACACTTTGCCAAACAGAATTTCCTTCATTAAAATGAATCAACTCGAAAAACTAAACTTTATAACAGCGCTGCCTCAAGGGCCATCTGCCAAAATTTTGTGGCATGGGGCGTGGTTGGGGAGGGATGGGGCAGCTAGTCACTGTTGGGTGGCAGTTTGGTGGTTGTTGTGTTCGTTCGCTGCAGTTTCATCTCGACAGATTTGCGAAAAATTACAATTGTGTACACGGCCACTTCAACTTGAACTGCCATCCACGTCGCTGGCAATGTTGGCAACGTTCTGCAGTTTTGGTTATTCCGCCCTTTTGCCCTGTATGCCCCATACCTTCCCCACCCACCCATAGCAACCTGCTCTTGCTACCATCACATGGTACTCCCTGCATTTGGCAATGTTATTCCAACGCCGTCGCATTGTTTGACAGCCCCAACATCGCCAGATAAAAACTTTTTCTTCTTTTTTTTTGAATTTACACAAAGGAGCAAAAGAGAAGGACATATGTATTTATATATATAAAAAGACAGAGAGAGAGAGAAGCAGTGAGATAGAAAATCGAAGCAAATGAAATGAAACGAGACCCAAAACCTAAACTAAACCAAAAATCGATAAGAATAACAGACAAGTATTTGAACTGGCATTTGGTAAAGTCGATAATGAAATACTCTGACATAATTTGATTAAAAAGAACAGTTAACGGTTAACAAAGTTATTGAGGTTAATATTAAATGTGATCGTTATCTTATCTCTTGTATAGTATACAAACTTTTTCTATTTAATCTGTTATTTCTCAATTAGTTATAAAAGTTTATTGTGTCTAAAAGTTTTAAGTAAAAGTCGTCAATCAATAAGCCTAAAAGGTCATAGTGTTATATGGAATAAATTTTAGTGATTGAATTTTTTTTTTTTTGGGTTTAAATTGCAAAACATTTGACAATATTATAAAACTCTTTGCAATGGGAACTTTTAGCTGGAAGTTTGTACATCGACAGACAGGCAGTTGTCAGAAGTGTGGTAAAAGATTCAGCTAAGGCATGACATATAGCTGGGCATGAGAAGGGGAGCGGCAGGGGTATGTCATTTTGCCAATAAATGGAAATGGTTGAGTATGAAACTTCCTTCTGTTCCATTACGTTTGACAGACGCTGAAAAGTACGTGCTTAGTTATGGACTAACCCAGAAGATATTGGACAGTGGCAGGAGCAGACAGGCAAAGCACAGAGATAGATTGATTCAAAAAAGTAAAAAGAAGATAGAAAAAACAAGAAAAGAGCCAGGGAAAATCATGATGTTCGCAAAAGGTAGGCCACTTTGAATCGCTTTGATAAATGCACTGATTCTGCGTCTGCCTATCAATAGAGGAAATATCGCAATACAAGTGCTCGTTCTGGCCATAAAGCAAAATAAGAGCAAAACTGAAAAACGTATATAGCAGGATGTTAGGGACAGACAGAGCAGCCTCCTAACAGCAGCAGCCACTTGAATACAGTTCAGTTCAGACTTCAATTCAGGCTCAAGTGCAAATGAGAAAAGACAGACAGAGGATGTGTTAGTAGGAGTAGTAGGAGTAGTGGTAGTAGCGGTGGCAATATGTGGTCTGCCACTTGTATTGGTGTTGGTGTTGTATGAGTGTGGTTTCTGCAGCAAGTTGATAGTTGGGTGATAGATATTTATCATTTAGCACTTGGCTAAAGTGACAAACGAGCCACAAACTACGACTATGCCAAAAAATTGAAAAATGACTCAAATGGCAAATGGTTCAATTGCCTGAGGATGCGACCCAAAGGAGTCACACTGTTTCATCTGTCTGGCTAACCATCAAGTCAATTACAATTTGTAATGGGTACGGAACGCAATGACGTTGTTCAAAGTGCTCACATAGCCAGAAAAGTCACCTTTTAGGCCGTATATAGTCCACACTCATTCTATGCTCATCATTAACAATCATTTGCCCTCATTGTGGTAATACTGGCTGTCTGCTTATCACTAGCTCTGGTTTCATACCATATACATTTCATATATATATATATATACACCATAGCTGTATATTGTCTATATGTATTTGTGTATCTTTATATCTGTGTTTTCTCTGTGGTTCTGACAGTTGCCCATACGCATATCTATGTATGTCACTTAGTCAACTAAATAGCTCACACAACATGACAGTTTTGCTTGATGACGTGGGCAAACCACCTAGAATTCTTATACATCTCCAATCCCCCATTCCCTCTATTCTGTTCAACCACATTACTGAGTTGCCTAAAACATTTTTCAGTTCTATGTTTGTACTTCATTTCCCCCGGCTCCCTAAAAACTTTACAAACATTTCTCTTGTTTTTTTTTCTCTGTCTCTTTTTAAATATTTTCCAACATGAAGTCGTTGCTTGCCTTAGATTTCAGCGTAATTTATGTTTCTATGCCGTTGCCCGTTTGGACTGTTTTTCTGTCCCTCGACTTAGAGAGAACAAGATATAGGTAGAGACAGCGATAGAGAGCAGCGTAGGGTATTTCACATTGTCATATAACCTGCAACATGCGATGTCGGCTACATATCATAAATCAAAAGTACTTATCATACGGTCAAGAGGCATCAGAGGGAAAGCTAATGTAGTTTTACTATATGGATTTATTAGCGATACTAATGCTATATTATGCTTAGCTACTATAAATATGATAATTTATCGATAAGTGGAGCAAGCGATACAACCTTTGATGATTAATAGCTGCTGTTTATAGTATATAGTATATAGGGATAACCTCTTGACTAATATATAAAATAATAGTTATTAATGTTGTTGCTTGATTGCATGAAATATACATAATGATAGTTTTCGTTTCATATTTAATAATTATTATGATTATATGTATATTTTATGAAATCGATAACATTTCTTTAGTATGTTTAACTTTTATGGCTTTGCAGTGCATTTATCTTTCGACTTTTTAAGTATCTTTTTTGGATTTGTTTTAAGCAGAAGTCACATTTTCCAGGTGTTCTTTGGGTTTTACTGTACCGCTTCCCATTTTAAGCGGTGAATGCATCTTTCTTTCTTTCCCTTTTACCCTGCGGCTGTATAATCAGCCGACGCGTTCTCATTTGGCTTAGTTCTTTCTCTTGCCCTCCCTTTTCCTCTCTCTATCTCTTTCTCGGTCTTACTCTTTCGGTTAATATGGCTCATTTGCTTGGACTTAAAGTTTGTTGCATGAGAAATGCGTTTGCTGATTAAATGGCCCAGATTGCTTTTGCCTGAATATCTGAGCTTGAGTGTGCCAGATCTTAATGAGCAACTGCAGCTGTAACAGGAAAAGGCACAGGACACTGGTATACTTTTGTACGCTTTCATAAGCAATCGTGGTGACAGTTTTTATGCGACCATGATTAATCTCAACGCTTTCCGACCCATTAATTTCTGTGTGCCAGTAAGTGCTTAAATCCCAATACTATATTATGTCCACCATTCATGTCAACTCCCCCATTTTGTACATATACACATACACATAGATAGCACACTTACACACACACACATATAAGCACCTTCAACGTGTGATAAAACAAAATGACAGCCCATGCTACGTACTTAGCATAGAATGTACAGTACTTTAGAAATACGAACAGGTCCTTGCATCATTGGGAGTTGGATGCCCCCTTTGACATTGTGCAGCTGCCAGCTCACAGGACTCACGGCTCATCAATGGTAGTCTGCTTAGAGCTGTTACCTTCATTCACCTGTCGTTACGCCCACATCACCATTCACTCAGTCGCCTCTTAATGTGCGCTTTGTGCAATATAAGAACACATGAACAGAGCAACTGAGCAACTGAGCAACTGAGTGCTGAGTGCTGAGAGGATTAAAAGGCCCCCAATGATGACAATGAGGTGTAAAAATAACGGAACAACATATGGAACAGTGATTACTGCTCTTCCGTTACGATTACTTTAATTATATAATACTATAAAGGAATGAATATAATTTAGGTTTTTTAGTTACTTTTCTAATATTATAATCAATCAATTAATAACTTTCCCTTTGCTTCTGTCACAATTTTTATAAGGGTAAAGTGTAGAGTATAGTGCACGTCGTTGTGTTGGAATTTCAAGCAATGCATTAAGTCTGCCACTGATAGCTTATTGAGGCGTATGACCGATGCGTGTCATAAAATGTCTGAAATATGGCCAGTAACTGAAACTGGCAGGGAGCTTAAGGAAGGGTCGAAAAGAAAAGGTTGGGGAAGGCAGTAAAAGGGCAATGGGACAACGCCATCGTTATAGAGTTGTGAGTTTGGCCCACAAAATTTCATTTGAGGCGTTGGCATGGCAACCCCCTAATCTATTTACAAGCTATCGTTAAAGAGAGAGACAGACAGAGAGAGAGAGAAAGAGAGAGACAGAGAGCATGTCTCCTGATATTGTAGAAACGTATTTATTTTCCTTTTTTTCCTCTTTCTATTACGCCCGGATACGAAATTACATTTGTACCTTTAATTTATTGATGTTTGAATGCGTTTTGGGGTGTGGCAAGTTGTGGCACATGTGTTCTAGGGGGTTGTTATTTGTACTACCTTTTAGATGCGGGAAGTGGGAAGATTTGGCTTAAAGGTGCAAAAGGTGTGTTTGTTGCTGTTTGGGTCACCTTGATGCTTGTATAGTATATCCCTTCGCCGGGGTCATTTAAATTGTTCATTTTGTGAGTTTTCGTATGAGGCGTGAAAATTACCAACTAATAGTATAAAAAGGACACCAAAAGGGTTGAAGGGCCACAGTTCTCATGTTCAAAATGTGCGTCATGTGGGATTCTCGGTCGGCACGTGACGGTATGGAAAAGATTTTTTGGCAGTCGCCAAATCCAGCAAACAGTTACCAGATGCAAGTTACCAGTTGCCATTTGCCTGTTGCCAGTTGCCAGTTGCCAGTTGCCAGTTGCCAGTTTCAAATTGCCAGCTGCTGCTGGCATCTTATTTCATTCGCCAAAGCAGGAAAAAGGCTTGTACGTCCATTAATTTAGTTTTGGCGCAAACCTGCGCACCATTGAAATCTGTGCAAGAATTTTTTGAACAAATTTCGTTCTTGCTTGCCGCTTGTATGCTCGTTGCTTCCTGTCTTGCCTTAAGCCAAAGTTTAAGCGCTCATAAATTATAAACTGACTGCCGCATTCGCCTTTGCCCGTTGGCTCGTTAACTTTGAAACAAAATCCTTGCATCAACTTGGTGTCGTGCACTGAACTTGCATGTGCCCTACCCTGCAGCTATTTACATACTTACGTGTACTGGCCGGGTTGGGACATTCAATCTGTACTGCAGCAGCAACGGCTGGTAAAACTAACGTATCAAGTACGAATAATGTCAGACGCCAGACAACAAAGAAAACTGGGAAATTTATCATTTGGAAAATAGGAAAAGCGAAAGCACGAAAATAACGAAAAACTTTATGCTCCTGCGGTTGCTATAAGCGACAAATCCTTTTTGAAAAGTCTGTGCAAATGAAAATGTGGTGGGAAAAATTTGTGTTTAAACAAATGAAAATTCAGACATGAGTTGCGTTTATGCGTAGACAAATTGTGATCTAGCGATAACATGATAAATATACAATATTTATCTACAATGTGTAAACTGATGATCCTTAAGGGGATGTCATTAACATTAAGATTTAAATTTTGTCTGCAAATTATATACCTGAAATAATTTCACATATAAACTTGCATACAAAACTTGCCTACAGTGCTGGCATACAATACTGGCATATAAAACCTGTATAAAGAACTTGCATAAAAACTTGCATATAAACCTTGCATAAAAAACTTTCATACAAAACTTGCATATAAAACTTGCATACTTTACGTGCATACGAAACTTGCATTTGAAACTTACTTGCGGCACTAGTTTGAAAAAACTTGCCTGCATATCTTGCATGCAAATCTTGCCTGTAAAAATTCCATATACCCAACGAAACAAAGACAGGAAAAACAAACAAAATTTCAACTGCATACGAGCCATTACTCACACATACCACATAAATACACACACGTGCAAGTACAGTGAGTAAGAGAAGTTTGTGTACACACTTTATGGAAATGTTTTTGCAACAAATATTTTATTATGCTTGTAGAATGAGTGGACATGGTAAATCCTTTGTGACTTTTGTTGGCACCTTTTGCTCCATGACTCCTGTTGCTCTTTGTTCGGGTTATTTGAAATTTTTTTCTTGCTGCTTTTTCATTTTACATTTCTCTTTTAACTTTTGCTTTTTGCAATTTGCTGTTGATAATATTTTTCATTTTAAAACCAAATGGGGAAACAAAAGAATGCGTAGACCGGTGACTAACTGTACAATTTACAGCCCCAAAGCAGCATTAACATGTAGAGAATTATGCGTATCCACATGTATATATATATATATATATATATATGTATATATATATGTATACATATATATTTTGATTCTTATGAACGGAATGGACTTCTTGAATAACTTATAGAATTTTATTGTCTTGCCGTCATAAAGTTAAACATGATTTCCTTATTTATTTTCATTTTGCCAGACGTTCGTTGAAGACCCGTTAAAAAACCCCTTCTTTATTGTGGACTATTGCATTTTTCATTTTTCCGTTTTGCATTTTCCATTTTCCATTCTTTATATAAAACATAAATTTTGTTTGTCGCTGTTTCCGTTATTTTTCTTTTTATATTTTTTTTCTGTGCTTTTTCCTGTTGTATCGCTTGGGGCTGCCACATAGTTTGACAATCACTGTGTATCCTTTATTGTGGCTCCTTTACTTTTACTTCTCACCGCAGTACTCAAAAACTTTTTCCTTTTCCTTTTCTTTTTCCTTCTTACTTTTTTTATTTGCAAATGAGATTTCGTTCACTTGCCGTGATAAATTGTTGATAGCTTTGAATGTGTTTACATTGATGGAATGCGATGCGATGCGGAAATAAAGCTACCGTTGACTTGGGGTGTTCTTTTTGGTGTTTGTGTGTAAGTATGAGTGAGTGTCTGGAATTTTGCTTATAGAAAACATTTTTACCATCAAATCTAAAGAATTCATTTTGATGGCAAAGTTGGGGTACGCCTAAACCCTAATACCAAAATTTGCATTGTTTCCCAAAGTTGAGTAAACGACCTTTTTAGCATCAGATTAACATTTATTTTGTTTTTTTTTTTTTTTTGTGGTTAGAAATCATATAAAGCATATTTCAATTCAAATTAAAAGTGTTGTTTAAAAACCAGTTAAACACTTAATAAAAGAGTTATGAAAAGCAATTCTTATATATAATGGGCTATCTTTGGGTTAAATACAACAAGCAAAGACAAAAAGTTAAACAAAATTAAAGTGATTAACTCTCAATGCAATTTGTGCTTTTTCTGCTTATTATTAATTACAGTTTTTTTTCCTCCAAACTAATATTGATTTAAACTGTGAATCTATATTAAGATTTTATATTTTATATTTATATTATATATAAATAATTATGTATATATTTTATGCTGTGTATAAAATGTTAATTAAGTTCTTTTGGTTACTTTTTGTAAAATATTTTAATCACAGATGTGAATTTTTTTTCTATTTATTTGTGTTAGTTTTGCGAGGATGCTAATTAAACAAGTGAAATTTTTTTTTTTGTGCAATATCCAAATTTGAGAGCTTCCCTGCAGGTATATATTTATATATATATATATATAATGATGGTAATTATGCGAGCAGCAGTTGAATGCTAATATAAAATGTTGAAAATGTAAATGAATAGCGGTCAGTCAGTGGAAAATAATTTGTGAAAATTATGCGCTTCAGTGTGGCAGAGCCAAATTAGCTACCCACCTACAGGTAGGAAGAAAGGTACAGTTAATACTGATAGCAACAACAACAACATCAGCAACAACAGTAAGCAGAGTAACACAAAAATGTAATGCAACCTTAAAAGAAAATCAAATAAGATCCAATTAAAACTTAAACGACGCAACGAGCCACAAAGTCGAGATGAAACAATTAAAAAAAAAAATAGTAAAAAACTAAAGAAAAATGTTTAATTTTTGCACAGCAACTAAAGTCAATGGTCAAGTTGAAGGCTCTCTTTGGCTGCTATACTAAGGGTTGTTGGCTGTTGCTGCAGTGTTGCAAGGGTTACGCCATGTGGCAGGCATATTATAAATAACAGGCAAACACGCAAACAGTTTGTGCAAGTTTATTTGCCAGGTGAAATCTCTTTCTCTTTTTTTTTTTTGGGTTTCAACACACGCTAAAACATCTACTGCTGGGCTTACTTCTTAAGCATATCCTGAACGAGTTAACGGCCAAGTGTTTGCGTGCCAAGCTTCAGCCAGAATAACAACAGCAGCAGCAGAGGCAGCAGCAGCGAGCTAAACTTTGTGCCAAAGATGCCAACAACAACAATAACAACAACAACAACAACGACTTTGATTAAGTTTCTATGCCTTTGGCTTTTTCTTAAAGTTCCAATGAGCATGGAAGCCAGCGAATTAACTAACCAAAACTTTTACAGGCGGCCAAAAGACTACAGCAAAAAAAACAACAACAGAAACAACAACGAACATAACAAAAACAACAAAAAATACGTACAACATAAGAAAGCCATAGGACAGCGCAACGTGCTTGGGTTTTCTAAATTGGAGATGCTGAAAAGTATGCTACGAGTATACCAAATCTACACAGGCACGTGCCACTGTAGCTAGGCAATATGAAGCGGCAACAAGAACAAATTGTGGTCAGGTGGGCAGGTCCACAGCCAGCACTTGGGCTAAGGCTGAGACTTTGGCCAGGGTCAGAGTGTAGAACAGGGTCCTTTATGATTATTGTCTTAAAATTAATCAATGTGGTGTGCGTGTCTGTAGCATAAGAACGAACTTTACAGCCTAATAGATTTCTGGGTGCGTAGTGTTGTTCTACCATAGAATTAATAGACTTTGAAGATTAGTTCAAAAAAAGTTTATGCATTCATGCTTCAAATTAATTACATTACAGTCAATATTTCTTGTTAAAGTGTTTTCTATTTTGGCCATAACTTAGTAACAAATTATGCCTGTGGCTTTATAAACTTTAATACTTATGCTTTAAACATGATTCATTTGTTAGAAATTAAAGTACATTTTTTTTCTTTTTGCTTTATATATATGTTCTTTTGCACCTGTATAAATGTTGTTGACTCGCTGACAACTTCAAAAGGCCACAAAGTATTTGTATGATGTCGTTGTCCTGGCATCCTAGCATATGCCACACTTTATGCCTTTACGCATAATAATTTTTGTGCCAGCTGTTGAAATTGCTGTTGTGCTTGTGGCATCTTAGAGCACCACCACAAAGCCAAAAGACTTTGCCTGCTAACGAGCAAGTTGATGTCTTTAGAGTTTTTTTTGCAACTCTCACACATCTGTGACTCTCATTTATTATAGACCGTGTATTATCTAAAGAGAGAAAGAGAAATTTCAAGGTGTTCTATGAAATTGTTAAATATAATTTATCGACTTCACTGCGGTAAGGTATGTAACATTTCAGTTGAATTTTCCTTAGCCTAAAAATGGAAAATAATTTGGAAATTGCTTAAACTTTTTTAACTAAAAAGTAATACACTAAATGGCATTGATGTAAACAATCTGTTGGGCACTTCAGCTTGTAGGATGCTTACCATATGGAGAGCATCAAATAAGGGTTAGTATTGAATCCCCAGTGGGTTAGTACGTGATAAGCCACACTATATGATGAAAATATATATATAAATATATATATAATCCATTAAATCAATTTCCATTTAAACAAACTTTATTAATATTGATTTTACAAGTAAAATAAGCAAAATCTTTAGCTTAAATAAACATCCCGAAGAGTTGACAAGCAATCAATTTGAGCAGTTAAAAGATATTTTTTAATAAATATAAGTCAAAAGTTTTGATGAGCTTTCGATAAGAAGTTTAATGTACTCTTTGATGTAAGTTGCAGAAATATAAAACAAGTTCAATATCAACCATTTTTATCAGCTTGTTTTTCTTTATATATGTATTTTTGTTGGTGCTGTTTAAAAAGAAATGGTAAATCGTGTAACCCGCGTCAGCGTCTGTCCTTTCATGTCAAATGTCAACAAGCATTTTATAGAATTTTCACATTGGAAAGCAAAAAGAAAACAAAAGAGAAAAACTGTTAAAACAAATTGAAACACATTTTTCAACTGTCAGCAGTATTAAGTGTGATGAAAATGGTCAAAAACAAAATCCAAGTAGCAACATGAAGCTTGCCTCAAGTTTGCCACATGCCAACAACAACAAGAAGAATCTATAGCATTCTTTTATATAGCGCTTCATTTGGCAGCTTCGTCAATAATACCGCCATAAAAATGGCCAATAGGCATTGATGGGTGTGGCATGAGTTTTGGTAGATTGCTCTTAATGTCGTTTTCATAAAGTTTTTGATTTAACGCCCTTTAGCGGCACAGCACAGCTGTAGCTGTATTGGGCCAAAAAGTAGCTCATAAATTGTGAGCTTGGACCGAGTTTCTAATGGCAGCCGGAAGTGTCCTTTGTGTTCAACATTTTGCCATTTCTTTTTTTGCTTCTTTTATTGTCCATTCGCTTTTGTTATATGTTTTCTTTTTCTCTCTCTGCATTTACAGCGCTGATTATGTTGCCATTTTCGATACTCGATAAAGTCAATAAACAGAATTATATGTAACATTTGGTAGCAACGTTAAGCCAACGATAATAATTGGTAACAGCATTTGCCTCTTAAAAATGTCATATAAATTATGCAGCAGTTATTATATATATATATATAAAATTAATCAATATTATATTAATATATATTATTTATTTTTTACAGAAATTACTTCAAAGTAATTATCAATTGATGTCAATGGTAAGTTTTCATTTTAAATTAATTTTATTCTTATTTTTTTATATGTTAAACAATGTAACCAAAGGTCTAAGGCAATTAGCCAATTAATTGCTTGTAATAAACAAATATGAAACGAAATTTATATATATATATATATATAGTATATATTTTATATATATTAATATCGAAGCGTATAATTTGTTATGAAAATAAATTGATTCTCATGTGTGTTGCGTCAATGAGTTTGATTGTAATTATTGATAAAATGATATTAATAAATGTTATTGAATACATCAATTCAATGTCAATTAATCACTTAATCAGTTCAATTTTTTTAAATCTTTATGTTCAATTATTATTATTATAGTAATTTGGCTTAATAACATTTTAAGCTGATTATAACAAAGCTTTCACTTAATTACCTTTATGTACACAATTGTTTAACTTAATTTCTTATTATCCTGCAGCATTCTTTTCACAAAGTAACTGACTAGAAGAAGTCCTCTAAATGTGTGTCTTCTTTATATATGCATTGCTGTCTTTTCGAGCTGCTTTTGGGTAAAGGCCTTAATTATGCTCATTTAATTATAATTTGTTGTATTAAATGCCAAGCTGCATTAATCCTGGTTAGCATATTGAGTATACGCATAAGGCAAGTGCTTTAACTTCAAAAGGAATTTCATAATAACTGTAGGCTGTTGTTGTTATCCTTTGCTAGCATTAAAGAGAATTGCTTAAATATATATTAAAGATTTCTAGGAAAAAAAAATCTGAAATTTTCCGTTTAATGATATAAAAAAAAGAAAAGCGGGCTTGAAAGGGCTACAACAAAATGGTGGGCAGCGCCATTTTAAAATGAAAGTCTGTTAGTGACTGGCAGTGTTCTGTGTATGTGTATATGTATGTATGAGTGTATGTGGGTGTGAATTCTCTTTCTTTGTTGTTGTTGTTGTTTTGTGAGTTGAATTTGCCCCATTTTAAACGCAGTTTGTTGAACTTTTACACTGCAATTTGTATTACTAATGCTAACGGCAAACAAAAGCAAGCGCCAAGAGGCAGCTTAAAGCCAATGAGTCGAATGATTTGGCCAATTGAAATGCGGCAGTTGAAGGAGTTGAATTTACAGCATTTTGCTGTTGCTAACAGATGCTAGCAATAATTCACTTTTGGCCTGAGCAATACAGCAACGTTTGGTATCTTTACCGGAAGTAAAGTAGCGAGTAAAAGATGCTCCAGGAAAAGGATTAAATATGCAATAGAAGTCTATGTCCAATACCAAGTCCGAGTACAGTATACGGTTGAGTCATAGCTTGCAGCGGCATTAGCTTGAACTCAGCTACAACTTCAAGTTGAATACATGATGTCAACAACAGCAATAGCAACAGTAGGAGCAGCAGCAGCAGCAGCAGCAGCAGCAGCAGCAACAGCAACAGCAACAGCAACAACAACAAGACCAAAATGCGCTCATGTGTAAAAATGCCATTGTTTTGTATTTGGCCATAAACAAAGCAACGTAACAGCATACGGTATATAAGAGAAAAACTTCTTTTACTTTTAAGAAGAAAGCATGGGCAAAAAGGTAAGAGTAAAAATAAAAAAAAAAAAAACAAATAGGATAAAATGAAAAGCGAGTAGAAAGAAAACGCCCAAAACACTTGGTGAATACACTCGACAGCAATGGAATTCAATGGCCGGAGGAATACTTACAGCTCTTTCATAGAGTCTATGCTAAAGTGCAATAGGGTTTTTGGGACTACTTTTGCTTTTCACACACATACACACACTTACACATACACATACAGCCTACCTATTTTCTATGTATGTGTGGTACTTAGCGACATATATGTTAAAAACAATAAAGCCTTAGCAATGTGGTACAACTTAAATAAAAAAAAAAAAAAAACTTGCTGCAACAATACCTTCAAAATTATGGATCTAAGCTTTTATGTGACAAGGCATAATTAAGAAAAAAAAGTAAAATAAAATATTAAATCATAAAATTTGTTACCATTTTTAAAAAAGAATTTCCTATTTTTGCTACAATTTTTAACAGTTTTTTGCTTGATTTTGCAATTTGTGTGCAACATGTTATTTGAGGCTTTAAAAGGTGTTGCAATGCATCCAGAGACATGACAATATAACGACGTGAGTCTATAGAAGATACACAAGAGCAAGGGGGTAACAGCAGAGGATGCACAGCTGGTACAGTTGAGTACACAAAATGCCCACAAAATGGTTGACGTTGCTGTTGTTTCCGGTTTCATGGAATTCACATTTTGGGCATGTGTCACAGCAGCTGAAGGTAGTTGTAGCTGTAGCTGTAGTTTCAGTAGTAGTTGTAGAATCTTTGTAGAATTTGAATGGTGAGAGAAAAGTGTTCTTTTGTACAACTTGTTCAATGCTACCTGCCGGAATCCAACTGCCACCCAGTTACCACCCAGCTGCCTCCCTGCTGCTGCATAACACATTGACAATAGAAATGCATTTTCACAAATTCCATTTATATAAGTTAAGAGAGAATTTTCCATGAGCAGCTGAAAATCAGTTTAAACTTAAAAGAACAATACTAAACATTAATAATAGAACAATTTTTGTTGCACAAATTGCGCATTGAAAAGTTATTTCTATAAAATAAAATATATTTCACAAGTTGTTTACTCAACGGGAGAGAGAGAGAGAGAGAGAGCAACCAGTAGAAACCAAAAACCATCTGTGAATAAATATAATAAAAAATTAAAAAAAAAATTTAGAAATTTAAAATTTCAAATATATTTTACCAAATTAATTTTTCATATTTAAATAGAGACAAAATTAAAACAATTTTTATTAAAAAACAAAAGGAAACAAAACAAATTTATTTTGAGCTGCTTATAGTACAAAGGCTTAAATTGGTAAATAATACTTTGGATATTACTAAAACTTTATTAAGAAAATTTTTAAACCAATTTCTGATATATTTTTTTGTTAACTGATTTACTGTTAAATTGTTAGTATGATTAAATTTTTCAATTGATCAAATGTATAAGATAAAAGTTGTTTAAGAGGAGATTTAAGTCTATGTAAAATGCTAAGCTATATACAGTTATAGTTTATGTGCTTATAGCACAATATATATACATATGTATGTGTGTAATAAGGGGCGTGGCAGTTGCTATATTTCAGCCCTAAACACATAATGTAAAGCCATACGATTGTTCTATTTAATGCTGTTGCTGCATTTGCCTAATGTTTGAGTTTCATTTGCTTGAATTGTTTGCCTGGCAATAGGTTTTGCCTCCCTTCTTCTATACCTAGAAATTTTCCTATTTTCCATTTGTCTGATTAATTGCCAATCATAAATCACTTCAATGATTTTGCAACCTTTTTTACCTGTGCTGACAGCTTTTCTATTGTATTTTTTGCTCCCTTTTTGTTTTCCTCTACTTTTGCTGCGTAGAAAAGGAAATCAATAGAAATAAAGGGCAGAGCTTAACTTTTTGGTTTAACTGTTTCTATGTATTTGTCTTGTAATTTACTTTATGTCGGTTGGCTTCCCATATGTTAAAAAAAATGTATAAATATTTTATGCTTTCAAGTCAATATGGCGTTTGTCGTGCCGCCATTTTGCCATTTGCCATTTGCCATTTTGCCATATTTCATTTCCGCTTGTCGTTGCCTTTGTTTGTTTTTGCTCTGTTTGTTGGGGTTTTTGCTTATGCTGCTGCTGCTGCTTTTAGTGTTGCAAAACTCAATTATTTATGCATATCACGTTATTTTCAGCTTACCAGCAAACAACAACAAGTATAACAAGAAGAAGAAGAAGCAGAAGCAGCAGAAACACCGTTTGGGTATCAAGTAAATTCTGCGCAGAAATTCAAATGTCATGCAGCAATTTTTGGTTTCGTCCTTGCTGACATTTTTACAGCTACTCTAATGTGGGCGTATCATAAAATATGTTAGGCATATATATATTATATATATATATAGGTAGGCGTTGCTTATTAGATTGCCTTTATGCGTCAGTATGTCTGTGTGTGTGTGTGTGTGTAAGTTGGCTTCTATGATGTATGAGTAATGCCTTTAGCTGGATTTATAACATGAGTGGTATGCCTCTTTGGTCAGAAGGCGTCAGAAGCTACCACAGCTACTTGGCATGGTCACACGTGCCGTTGAAGGCAATTGAATTGTCATTTCGTATATGACATTTTCATTTTCACAATAATTATATACCCTGTAATAGAGTTAAGTAAGGCATATAGTTAGCACACACAATATTCAGGGTATATAATAAGCGTTTATTTGCTGGAAGTAGCAACAATTTTTGGTCTGTTCATTATTTTAGGAGTCATTTTTCATTTGTTCAAGTTATTTTCCAATTAAAGCTGTAGGTTAAACAACAACAGTTGGTCAATCAATCCATCCATCAGTCAAACAGTCCGTCAGCCATCAATCAGCGCTCTGTCATATTTTAAAGCAATGCTTTTAGTTATATTAAGTATACGCCTCATGGGCTTGCATTTTACAAATTTCACAATTTTCAATCATTTGTCAAAGACAAATAACGGGAATGTTTTATAAAATTAAATCAACACACAAACAATAATGTAAAAATGGAAAATAAAACCAAAAAAACAAAACAAAAAAAAAATACAATAATAGAATATAAAATGGGAGAAATAATAAAATGAAACCCAAGCGGCGTTGGATTCAATGAAGCGTTAAATTGAATTGTTGTCGCTGTTGTAGCCACATTTACCGCTGGTTTATTTTTCCTTTTTTTTTTTTGCTATGTTATATTTTTTTATTATTTTCTATTATTACTCTACCCTGGCTAAGTTTTAGGCCCCGCAGCCAATTTCCCTATAGTCTATCCACTGAATGTTATAACATTATTTGCAATTTGCCAAACAGTTCGTCGCAGTCAGAGTTCAAGACTCCAGCGTCCGTTCTGTCGTTTTATGACCATGCAAATGGCTCCGCATACAGTGTGCCCCCCTTGGGGCATAAATTGGGTTGAGCTCTGTATGCTGTATAAACTGTAAGGTGGGGGTGGAGGGTCTATGTGGGGTATATACGTTGTAATCAAGTCATAAATTGCTCAATGCGCCGGACCGGAACTTAAGCGGCATTCAACCCGTTGCCTAACAACAAAATCAAGCTACTCGTTGTAAGTAGCACGTGCCATACTATTGCACACATCCACACACACATACTCTCACACTACTTATATACAAACTCCCATATAAACACATACACAAAAACAGTTATACTTTTCTATAAGATTTATCTCAGGGTATCCTTCGTTTGGCTTTCAATAAGAAGGGATTAAGTTTTAAAGTAAACTACAAACGACTATGAGTTTCTTTTGCTGTATGTGTGTATGTGTGCTTCTGGGTGTGTGTGTGTATATGTGCCTTACAAAGGCCAATAAAAGCTCAGATGGCATATCTATGTATACACTGTGAAAAATAGCACAGCGATTAGTTGCTTTCTAGATGTTACTTTATATATTTATATTGCAGTTAATAAAATGCATTTTTTCCTGCAATTTTATTGCATTTCATTTGATTTTATATTTTTATTTCTATTTATAAATATATTTCTACTTTTCTTCTACTATTCAGACATTTTCTCTCTGTGTATATTGCTGGGACATTTCACCCTTTTTCCCCAGTCTCCCAGTGAGCACTGGCGATAAGTGTTATTTTCAACTGCCAGCTGTGATTCTCTAAAAAAAGTTTCATGTTACCAAAACGACTTAACCCTTTTGCCACGCCTCTTTTTCTCTTAGCTACTATACAGATTGGCAGAAGTATCATCCTACTCGTTTTCTTTATAACCTGCGCCTTTTTGCAATTGCTTTCAACTGCTTGTACTTGTCTCTTTAGTTTGTATGTGTGTGTCTCAATTGCTGCGTGTGTGTGTGTGTGTGTGTGAATATAAATTTACTTATCACAATGTACCAAAGATAAGGCCATAAAATTTTGCCTGCTTTAAACATATGTATATATATATATATTTTAGAATATCATATAAGCAAATTTTTCTTTTATATAAAACTTTTATACAAAGTTTGTGCTTTAACTTTTGATATAAAAAAAACCACCAAAAAATATGAAAACTTGTGGCATTTTTTTTTTTGAATAAAATTTTTGGTTTTTCTTTTCTGGTTTCTGCTTAAAAAATAAAAACAAATTATATGCAACATGCGATAAAGAAGAAAAACTGATGACTCACACAGTCAGTCTATACGCAACGTTAATAGCACTTAACTTTGGCACTTTGCAACTTATTTGTAGCAAGAAGCAGAACCCAAAGTCTTCAGCTTTTGACTTCATATAATTTTCATAAGGCCAAGTGGATTTTTTTTATTTCTACTCACGAATTTTTGTTAGCCAAATGTCGCTTCAAGTGTTGGTAACCAACGAAGCGTTGTAAATGCCGCAACCGAAGTGAATTTATATATATTTTTTTTCATATTTTTGTTGCCTGTGGCTTGGCTCCACTTCAAGTTGATCATAAACATAAGGAGCATAATTTGATTGGACATGAAATAAGGTACACTTTCCCTCTCTATCCATCTCTCTTTCTCTCACAGTCTTTTTGAGTGTATTGAAAACTCATATTTGGCTTTTAAGGATTTTCTGCTTATGCATTTTTTATGGCTTTATAGAAAGTCTTATAGCACAGCTTTTAAGCATTATGTGTTAACACATAGGCAAACACACACACACACACATATATTTACTATCTAAGCTAAACAGTTTATAGCATTATGCTTAACATTTAAACTTTAGCATTTGTTTTAGCGTCATTTCAAAACTTTTCATTTACATTTTGTTTTCACAAAGTTTTCTTTTCGTTTTCCACTTAATTTTTCTGTTTACTTTTTGTCATATCAATTTTTGACATTTTTTGACACGCTTCACGCTAGTTTTCACATTCAATATGAAAATCACAAAAGAAAAAATAAAATGTCAAAGAAAATTTTCCAATCTAATGACAATTAATTATGCACACAATATTTTTCTTTTTGTTGTGGCATTAAATGAAAAACTTTGTTTTTTTCTCTATGTAAAACTAATTTGAAGTGAACGCTGGTTTTTCTTTTTCTTCTTTTTTTTCCCCACTTTTTATTTATTTTTCCTTTTTTTTCTTGTTTTAAGTTCATGCGTTTTGTCATGCGTTTCGCTCTTCTAGAATTTCAATTAAACTTTGCGTCACTTTGCGCGTTCTGCGCGCATCTTCAGCTCCAAACGCTCCAGCTGTCAACCCAATGGCTGACTGGCTGGTCCAGAGGCGTCTCTAATGGTGTGGTGTACCAGGAACTTTGGTGCGTTGCTGTCAACATTTGTTGAACACAAAATTTCAGTTTAGCATTTTACGCTTGACGCCTTGCCTAATGGTTGCGATTGGGTGGCAACATTGAGTAGAAGAGAGTGAGAGAGTGTGCAAGAGACAGAGAGAGAGAGAGAGAGTTTTAGTAAGGGAAGTGGATATTAAAATATAAGGGGCAACCAAATGAATAATGCATTTTTATTCACAATTTAGCTGAGAGAGGGAGACAGAAAGTGGGAGAGCGAAAGAGAGAGTGAGAGGTAGACGGCTAGTTGGCAATATGGCAAAAGTTTTTACCTGGCAATTTCTTCAACATTTGCTTGAATCCTATCGCAAACTTAATTATGTGGCTCAATTTTTTTTCTTAATGTAAATTGTCAATAGTTTCTTTTTATATATATATATATATATATACTTCATTTTCCTTTTTTTTCTGCTCAGTTTTTGCAAAGTTAAAAGCCAAACAACTTCATTCATATGCATAAACTACAATCAAAAAAACTTTATCCTGTCTGTGCCAGGACTTGTTATGGCCCGTTAGTAAAAGTATTTTTCAATTTTTAATAATCCTGGCTTAAATGGAAAGTCCTACTTCAAGCCAAGAGACCAAAGACAAGCTACTACCAACAAGCTATTCCATGCCCAATAACTTGGCTAAAGGAAAGTAAGCAGCAAGTAAATAAACGTTGAGCATTGCAGTTCATGATAATGATGTAGATGTTGCATGTTAGTGTGGCAGCTGCAAAAGATAGCAACTCGGAACACCCACAGGGCGTATGAGTATGTTAAAACAGATTTACCATATGTTGCAGCATTGAAGTTGCTGCGAAAGACTTGCAGTAAATTTAAACCTGAACTATCGGTATTGCATTATATATGCGATATTTTTGCAATACTTGCCGATACTATCTATTTGTCAAGAGCTTAACTATTGCTATGCTGCATATCATTGGCCAACTTGCAGCACATTAGTGGCTTGTGGCAGGTGCTGTAACCTTTGGCCTGATTTCAAGCGCATATCCATTGAGTATTATGCAAATATGTGTTCATTGCTAGAAAGTTTTTATGACACTTTTTGCTCTCCTTTTCTTTCTGTCTCTGTCTCTCTTTCACTCTCTGTCTGTCTTTGTTCGTGTCATAATCTTTTACAACTATCGGCATTCATGTGGCAAGTCAAATGTTGCCATAGTTTGCTATGCAACAAACTCTTATCCGGCTGCCTTTCATTTGATTTTCTAACTCTGCCGACTATTGCAACAGCTGCTAAATGCGTGTGATTGCTTCTTGCAATCTTTCTATCTACTTGCTACAGGATTGGTTACTGGTCCTTGCGTCTCTTTTATCCCTATGGCAAGGGCGCTTGGCATCAGCTGCAAGTTGCATTGCATTGACCGAGGCCAACCACAGCTCCTATTGTTATTTGTACGCGTCAAATGTAAGCAACAGCAGAAGTAGTAGCAGTTGGAGTAGCAGTAGGAGTAGCAGTTGGAGTAGCGGTAGGAGTAGCAGTAACAGCAGCATCAACTTTATTGGCGCTGGGACTTAAACTGGAAGGAAAAAATAAATATATCCTGATGCAGCTGCTTTATTTGTTTGTTGCTTTTTTCGTTCACATTTCATTTTATGATTTTTGCTTCGTTTCCTTTTATATATTATTATTATATTATTTTATTTTTTCCGCTTTTTCTCTCTCCCTTTTCTCTCTCTTACGGTTCACACACAGTTCCGACATTAAGTGAAATTGAAAACTGCTGTCGCCTTTTGTCTTGTCTCAATTTCTGGCATGTGCAATTTTTAATAGCTTGCAGCTTTATATCCTTTCTCCTTGCGGTTAGCCCAACTGACTCTCTATACATCTATCCATATATTCAACTATTCAACTATTCAACTATCTATCTATCTATGTATCTATGTAGCTGACATATGGCTTATACAGGCAGTGGCTTGTGGTTTGTTTTACTGTTTACTTACGTACTCTATACATATATTATGGAAAATATTTGAATTTTTGTTTATTATTGTTGAACTTTAACCTTAGTTTAATATAGCCTTTTGTAACAACAAAATAAATTCCTAAATAATTGAAATTGTCGTCTAAATTCTAATATTTCACTCCATTGTTATCACTTTGCAACTTGTTTTGCATATTTACTAAATATTTCTATATATATATATATATATATATATATATATATATGTATTATATTGTAAATGATATTTGAATTTGAATTGTATTGAAATTTTGCTGGACAAGTTCGTATATAAATTCACAGCTTATTGACGGCTTAACGGCAATAACATGTAACTGATTTTATGCATTAGATATTAGGAGTATGGCAGCAACCCAGAACTTGCCATGCAGCTGCCCCTTTCATTTTGTGGCACAATGGAAAATCAATTAAAATTGCTTTTGCCAGGCAAAATCCTTGGGCTTAATGGAGAGTGAACTAACACTTTATATATATATATATAGAAGCTAACAATTGTGCTGGGCCTAAAGCATTTATTTTCTATATTGATGCTTATGCAGCCCCATGCCGCGTTTTGACCCACAAATGGCATGTCCTGGCAGGCATGTCCTTAGCTTGAAAGAATGAAATGGTTATTGAGTGATGTGCAAATAACGTGCCATTAATTTATAATTACAATTCAAATCGAACTCAATTATATATATATATAGTATATACAAAGCTAATCAAAGATAAACTTTATTATAGTTTTAATTATAGTATGATAATTTGCCTAGAGCAATTTGATTCGATTTCACGCTTTCAACACATTGCGTATACGTAATATTTTGTTTTTAAATAAGTTCATTAATTAACTAAAACAATTTATAAGTGTAACTTAAATAATTTTAACTTTAAATTATTTAACTAAATGCATTTAAGATATAATAATGCAATTAAGTTAATATACTTAACATTTCACATGCAACTTTTTACCATATGTTGAGTTCTGTTGACTTGTGTGTTACCAATATTGATGTATTTCAGTGTTGGCCATCAAAAATCATTGGTTAGAGTATTTAGTATGCTTTTACGAGTCATTGCCAATGCAATTTTCAATTTTCAGCTGCTATGGGAAATCGTGAAAAGTAGAAATGGGAAATGGATGTCGAGTCTGACAGTCGTAGCAGCAATGGCTATATAGGTTAGAGTTCGCCTCTCTCTCTCTCTCGTTTGGTTTAATTAAAAAACCAATTTAAGCTGTGACTGAAATTGATGGAAAAGAGTAAATCAAATGAAAAAAAAAGAACCAAAATAACCAGAAAAAAAGACAAACAAACTATATAAAAAAAATGTATATATAAAGTAAAAAACGAAAATATCATGATGCAATTGATTTAAAAAGCAGTCAACTAGTTCAATATGCCACATGCCCCATGCTCCCATGCTGCTTCCTCCATTATATTTCAACTGCAGTTCAAAGCAGTTTTTCCTTTTTGCGTTTTGTTAGATTTCAAACGTTTTGCCAAGTGCGCAGTTTCCTTGTGAGAAAAGGAACGGAAAACCTTTTTTTCTGGGTAGGCAACACAATTTGGTCACAACAAAATGCCGCTTGTTGTGGCATATCCTGCGCGCAATACATATACACTTTTATACGGGTGAATATATATATATATATATATATTTATTTATATGGCCACCTGTGCGTGTATATGCCATAAGGGTGTAAGGAGGGGCAGCGGGTGTATAGATTGGTTTCATCGATTTTCTTAAGCGGCAAATGTTGTTCCTTTGAATACTTTCAATACACACAGCGGCAAGCAGCTCAACTCAGCTCAGTTCACTCGTGCAACAGCTATGCCAACAACAACAGCAACAACTTACGACAATTGCACAACAACAATGTACAACAAACAACAAATAACCAACAACAACAACAACAATAACAATAACAATAACAACCCTTGGGTGTTTTGAGTACTTTGTTCTCTTACCCAAAAAATCTACTCAAAAGCTATAAATTCCCGGCGTTTTTATGTACCGAGCTCGGAATGTGGGTGAAATGCAAAAGCAACACAGCAGCGTAGAAAAATTTTTGTATGTCTGCTGCAATTTCCATACACTTGAAAAAAAAACATTTACACACACTTTATAATAATGGACAACAAAAATAGACAACAAATAATATCAATATGGTAGACTTCAATTGATGTATTACTATAGGTAATTCTCTTTGATTTGTTTTTGATTTATAAAACATAAGATTTTTCTCACAGTGTATTAGCGCACCCCTCCAAAAAAGAGTACATTTTTGGGGTGGTTTTTATGGGGTACTTCTGTAGCTTTGTTGTTGTTGTATTTGGCCAACGCCGTCTAACGCAATTTAAACGCTACAAAATTGGCGTTGTTTCAACGCATTTCGATGCGTGCCACTGATGGTCTTTGGTGGTGGCATGTGGCAAATGGTTTTTGCTGTGTGTTGTTGTTTGCTTTATGCCATGCTATCAGTGTTGCTAAGTGAGTGCAACTGTTGTAGTTAGTTCAGTTTTTAGCTAATTTATGTACCTGATCGCCTCACAATTTATTTGGCTTAAATATATACATATTTTTTTTTTCTATCCACAATTTATGTACTCGCTGCTTGGACAGAATTTAATTATGGTAATAAATTTCTGGCTGCCTGCACACAAACATTTCTATATAGTTGAATTGGCAATATATAGTAGCTAGTACTGTTATTACTATAAATTATAGTTATTGTATGCTGCCTTTGACCCACTTAAAGGCTTAACTAAATAATAGAAAACAAAATATTAAAAAAAACGCGCCCAAAAATGTAGGCAACATTTTTTTTTTTTATGAATTTTGTTTTGCCCTTTGTTGCACACGTCTGCGTCTGTATGTGGTCCAAAGTTAAAATTGAAAAACGTCACCGTACGAGACATGTTTTTACTCAGCACATGTGTAAATCCATTTCAAAACATGCCACGTGCTTCCTCCTTTTTTTTGCAACATGCACATACCCTCTGTCTCTCTCTCTCTCTCACTCATATACTAACAGTCGGCCAATTCAGTCGTGCAACTTTTGCAACTGCTGCAATGCACAACAATTGGTTTTTTTTTATTTTCGTTTCTTTTGAAAATATGCTGAAAAGAGAGGAATGGAGCGAGTGAAATGGTCTGTGCTTTGTGTATTTGTCACGCACCCAAAACAAACTTTGCCCACTCCTTTGCCAAAGGGACAGGGTGTGGGGGTTTGTTTTGTATTTGATTTTGGCCATAGAATCAGCTGCAGCTGCAGCTACAGTTGCATTCCAAAGAGCAAAATGTTTGCAACAAATTTTGCTGCTCTAGAGTTATGCAAATGAAGCAAATGCTGCAGGAAATGTGCAAGTCATGGACTCATTTTGCATAGAGTTTCAGAGTTGCCAGGCACAAATAAATATATGTATATATATATTATGTATATATACGTTATTATAAATATGAATTTATAAAATGAAAATTGACAGTGGTTTGGCGTTTGGTGGTTGGTCGCTTCCACACACGCTATTTGTTGCATATAAAAAGGCGCCTTAACTGTTTGCCCAACTCTTTTTATGAAATTCTGAAACAGAAATGAAACCAGAAACCGTAGCTTCACATATATATAGGTATATGTATATATATATATATATATATGTATGTCTGTGTGTAAATGCCTGTGCATTTGTTTTGTTTGCTTTGTTCTTCGCCTGCTTCATTTAACTTCAAAAAGACAATTGAAAATGCATTGGTTTGAGTGTATATGTGTGTGTATGAAGTATGCCTGAAATGAAGTGAAAGCCATACACCAGTTGAAGCATAAAAAACTGGTTGCCCCTATATACATATATATCTATTAGCATGAGTGGAACTTTAGCCACTTGAATGAGAGACTCTGAGCCAAAGGTAATGTGAGAATGAGAGAGAAAAATACAGAGAGGGAGTATTAGGTGGTTAAATGTTTTGGCTGGCATTCGCGTACTGAGGGGAAACTCAAGTGGCATTTAGCATATTTTGGTGGGTTGCTGCTTGTAACTGAAGTGGCTATGTATCATGTGTTGTGGTTTAGTTTAGTGTGGTGGTGCTGCTTCTGCTGTTGCTGCCTGTTGGTGGTGCTGCTGCTGCTGTTTTCTAGTACTATGCTCAGCTGTTCTGTTGTTAAAGATTCCATTTTTAAGTCAAAAGGTGTAGCCACAATCCCCCCCGCACACGGGTACAATACGAGTGCAAAATGCAGTTAAGTGAACTTTTCCATTTGCATAAGTTGAGCACTCGACAAGATAACGAAAATACTCTACAATTTCAATAAGAAAAGGGTAGTCTAACTATTTTACTAATTTACTAAAAAGAAATTGTCAAATATTGACAGCTAATGCAAATGTTGCTATTCATAAGTATAGAAAAAGTTATAATTAATAAATATGTAAACACTTTCATAAGTGCAGACAAAATATAAAGTCCTTACTCCCATAAGATGCTTTTAAACCACATGTTACAAAGGATATATAGTCTACACTGAGAGCAACTGTAGTTTGGGGAATGAATATCCTTTGCATTGGTATTCAAAGGTACGAAAAGCGCATTTTAATTTCACGCCATGAGTCGCAAAGGATATCCCCAGCAGAAGCATGCCAATGACGCACACACACATGCAGCTAATGTTACCACACACACACACACAGGCACGGAGACACACACACACATGTACATACACATACAAACAGGTACAGTCGTAAAGCGCCAGTTTCATTTGCGTTAAAGTCGTGCGAACGCGACAAATTGCCCAAAGTTGTGCTGCTGGAATGAGAAGTCGTGGAAGGGAAGGGGGGAGCGCAAAAAACCAAGAAGGATGGTGGAGAAAAAGAAACTTTTTCACTGCTTGCCTTCTCAGAGTGAAAACAAAGCAAATGCCCACGGGGCCAAAAGAAATGTTAGCATCTGCATTTATGACTTTTGCGGCAAAGCTAATCTGATGCTGAGAGCATGTCAAGCAAAACGGTTGCCGCCACCCTTCCTAGTATGAAACACTACGAATCAGTAAGGACCAAGGACCAAAGTTAACTTGAAAACACATGGCCAATATGACAGTACCAAGAAATTGTGTCGTCTGACTATGCCGGTTAAGACAAACAAACATTGTAAAAGATTGTAATTAACATAAAATTAATATCAACACCAAAGCATATATCCTTGCCATAAGGGCAAGGCAAACACTTTCATACACTTAATACACTTTTTTGAGCTTTTTTTGAACCTCTTTATTACACTTTCTACTTAATCTCATATATATATAAACTTATATATATATGTATAAAATAACACTTAACAACTATGTTTCTTTGTTCCCGCCGTACATTTGGCTAAAACTTTTTGGTCCCTATGCCTTACAAAAAAGAACTAATGGATTTGTGCAAAATCGAAAAGTATGCGACAGGTAAATATAATTATCGGACGATAAATCGAGTCGATCCAGCGCTGGCCGTCTGTCCGTATGTATAAACGCCACTTTCTCAGCGACTATAGGAGCTAGAGAAACCAAATTTGAAATGTTAATGTTATCAATCTGAAGATATTATATATTAGTTTTATATATTATATAATACATTATCCACGAAAAGAAAATAAATTATTTTTGTTTTTTTTTTATTTTTACACTTTATACTTAAAATTAAACTTAAATCTTTATTCTTAACCTATGTAGTGTATTTGTAGTAGTGTATGTGAGGTAGTGTATGTGAGGTAGTGTATGTGAGGTAGTGTATGTGAGGTAGTGTATGTGAGGTAGTGTATGTGAGGTAGTGTATGTGAGGTAGTGTATGTGAGGTAGTGTGAGGTAGTATATTTGTAGTAGAGTATCTAGATAGGCATCTCTCTGTGACAATAGCAATAGGCAATGCGGCTGGAAATTATTTTAAAATTATTATACATATATATATTATTATTGTATTATCTTTGCTTACCTTCTCTGATTAAGTACTCGTAGTGTAAGATTTTTTCAAAAGTAGATTCTAGTCTACAAATCTTTGTAAATTGAAAATTCTGCTATGGTTCCTCCTGTTGTGTTCCGTAGCATTTTGATGTATATTAAATCTACATCTTTATTTTATGAAAATGTGAACAGAAAAAAATATATATATATTATATCTTGGCTTACCTTTTTGTCAACTTTTAGTGTAAGATTTTTTAAAAGTAGATTATAGTCTACAAATCTTTGTAAATTGGAATTTCTACTCTGATGTTACCTCCCTGAACAAACGTGGCGCACTGATGAAAATTTAGTCTACTTCTTTATGCTATGAAAATATGAGAAGAAAATATTTCCATAGGCTACTATTGATAATTTTTTTTGTAAAACATAACACTGGAATACGTACGTATATATATTTGGGTGTTGTTTTATATATATTATGTATATTATATATATTTTTATATAACATCTATTATTTATTATGTAACCATTCCGCTAGGATGAGATGCTTGCATGGAAACCTCCGCAAGTTTCTTAGGGAAGTACATTATTTAGTAGAATTGTATCTTTAGTATAAATTATAAATATATACTTAAAGTCCGTCTATCTTTCATTATGATAATATGATATCCATAGTCAAAAGCCATAAAGATAAATTAAGCCTTAAGGAATAAACGTGTCTATAAACGCGTTCTTCTCAGAGACTATAAGAGCTAGAGAAGCCAAATTTGGAATCTAGATTCGTTATTTTCTTAGTTTTTCTTAATTTATTATTTTTTATTATATATAATTATTTTTTTACTATTTTGCTCTACATCAATCTGAAGCAATATTTATATAATTCATTATATAGGGTGTCCCAAAAGGTACGCAAGTTTTGCATTTGCCGCCATTTGTGTAATAATGTGTTGGCAACCAAAAAATAAAATATATATATTTATATATATATTATATATATATATATATATATATATATATATATATATATATAATATATATATATAATATATATATATATAATATGTATATATATAAATAAAAATAAAATTATGTTTTCTATTTAATTCAAAACTTGCGTACCTTTTGGGACACCCCATATATTAGTTTTATATATCTTAATATTATATACGAAAAGAAAACGAATTATTGTTATTTTTTTTTTTATTTTTACACTTTATATTTAGATTTAGTCCTGTCCAAGTTTTGAAGTGTTACCCCTCTCAAAATTGTAAAAAATTAAAAAAAAATTTATTTTTGTTTCTTTGTTAATTTTTGATGCCAAACATTAGTACTGATCCTTCCGACCCCAGAAAGGTTATAATCGGTACAGAATTTTTAAAAACAGCGTTTTTAGGCAAGTCTTTTTAGCCGCTTGTTAACGAAAATTTTCGTTTTTATATTTAGTGAAAAAAATTTATAACTTTTCCACTTAAATTTACACTAGTTCTGCCAATTTAGGTCCGATGTCAAAAGCATATACTTTTATAGAGTCCTGATTTAAATAGGGATTTTGACTTTGCAAATCATTCTTTTGATTAAATCGAAGGTTAAAATAAAAATGATTTTATATTAATTTAAATAAAAAATTTAAATTGTTTTTATTTGTTTTTATTCTCTTGGGTACACTTTAAACTTAAACACTAATAACATCTTTATTCTTATCCTAGTTTGTACGTTTTCAGTCACTTGGAAACACATCGAACATCGGGGAAAGTATATATTATTGAATGTTATTGTAATTGTATTAATATAAAATAGTATGTTATTGATTTATTTTTGTTGATGTTTTCCGCGATGTTCGACATGTTTCCAAGTGACTGAAATTTATAATTACGTGTATTACTATATTAACCTATATTATACTAATATTCTACGATTGGTTTGGGTTGAATTAGAGATGTAGATTCTACCAATTGTTTGGGTTGGATTAGAGCAGTATAGTTTGTATACATAGAGGAAAAAAAGAAGTCAGGAAAGTGTCTGAAAAGTATATGAAATTATATTAATAACTAATAATTTTATATTATATAATTACCTTGCTCTCTTGTGAAGTTGTAGTTGTAGTTTCGGCAGGGTCCGAGTATATATTTATTCAGGATATTTGCATTCAATATTGGCGGTGGATATTGACACAGGGAATTTCTTCAATTGTAGTTGAATATGTATTAATTGTAGGTTGCATATATGACACCTTCCATATCTTACCTTTTATTGTGTAAGATTTATTCAAAAGTAGATTATAGTCTACAAATCTTTGTAAAGTGAAACTTCTGTTCTGATGCTTCCTGCTTGGATTATTAATAATTAATAATTTTATATATATATTATTAATTTTGCTTACCTTTTATTGTGTAAGATTTTTTCAACAGTAGATTATAGTCTACAAATCTTTGTAAAGTGAAAATTCTGCTATGGTTCCTCCTGTTGTGTTCCTTAGCATTTCAGTGTTCTGATGTATATTAAATCTACATCTTTATTTTATGAAAATGTGAACAAAAAAGAAATATATATATATTATATATTATATCTTGGCTTACCTTTTTGTGAACTTTTAGTGTAAGATTTTTTTAAAAGTAGATTATAGTCTACAAATCTTTGTAAATTGGAATTTCTACTCTGATGTTACCTCCCTGAACAAACGTGGCGCACTGATGAAAATTTAGTCTACTTCTTTATGCTATGAAAATATGAGAAGAAAATATTTCCATAGGCTACTATTGATAATTTTTTTTGTAAAACATAACACTGGAATACGTACGTATATATAATTGGGTGTTGTTTTATATATATTATGTATATTATATATATTTTTTTATAACATCTATTATTTATTATGTAACCATTCCGCTAGGATGAGATGCTTCCATGGAAACCTCCGCAAGTTTCTTAGGGAAGTACATTATTTACTAGAATTGTATCTTTAGTATAAACTATAAATATATATTTAAAGTCCGTCCATCTTTCATTATGATAATATGATATCCATAGTCAGAAGCCATAAAGATAAATTAAGCCTTAAGGCATAAACGTGTCTATAAACGCGTTCTTCTCAGAGACTATAAGAGCTAAAGAAGCCAAATTTGGAATCTAGATTCGTTATTTTCTTCGTTTTTCTTAATTTATTATATTTTATTATATTTAATTATTTTTTTACTATTTTGCTCTATATCAATCTGAAGCAATATATAT